>ML805734.1:61125-73012 GCA_009831015.1 Picea engelmannii
TACAGATGAGTAGTCTCTTTCCTTTCGTTGTCCTTTCTTCTGAAATCTCCTTGGATGAGATTCTTTATGATTGAATTTATTTGATTGTTGAGGCTCTTTATGAGTCTCCTTTTGGAAGTAGGGTTTCTTCCTTCCTCCTTTGTTGTGAGTAACTAGGGCTTGATCATAATCCCTTGCTAGTAACGCTTCATGATTCACTACTCTTGTTTCTTCTTAGATGCATCCTTCCCATAGACTGTCAAACTTCAGTTTCTCCTTTCTGGCACATATCGTCTGGATGAAAGAATCCCAAGGTCTTGTGAGACCATTTAGGGCCGTCATTATGAGTTTGTCTTTGTCTATGGTATCTCCAATAGCTTCTAGTTTTTCTTTGAATTCTGAGATTCTGAAGAGATATTCCTGAATCATTTCTCCTTTCTGCATCCTCGTATTCTTCAGTTGAGTTCTAAGATTCATCTTCCAGTTTATGTTCTTTCCTTCATATAGTTTATTCAAGGAATCAAACATTTCTTTCGGGGTATTATTAGATGACACATAAGGAATCAGATGGTCTTTGATTGAATCTGCAATGATTCGTTTGGCCCTTATTGTGTCCTTTTGATGCTTTGCCTTTTCTGCAACATCGTCGGGTTCCGGTAATTCTTCTTTGATGAATCTTGCTAGGTCATTCTCTTAAAAAATGAGGCCAATCCGATACTTCCACGCACAGAAGTTTTCCACTCCTTCTAACTTGTCAACAAGCTTAACACTTGCAGACATCTTTACCTGGAGCTAGGAAAATGACCGAAAAATGAAAGTGCTCAAAATAAAAAACTAAACTTACCAGGAGGTGCGCTTGGCTGAGGTGAGTAGCCTGGTGTGTTTGGATATGAGAAAATCCAACTTTTGCTGCTCCAAACTTGATCTGCAGATTTTTGGATTGGTGCTTCTAGTTTTTTGGCACCTCTAGTACTCTGGTACTTCTGGTACATTGGTTTTCTGGTACTTCTGGTACTTTGTGAAACTAGGGTTTCACTTTCTCGGAGATCCAGCCACTGAAAAGGTGTGCTGAGAGTGCCAAACTGATCCTTAGGGGAGGGCACACTTTTCTAGATGGTTTTGGGGCTGAAAAGCTTCACCATAAAAAAGCCCTAATTTTCATGTACAGTAACAGTGACGTTTTTCACTTGTGAAAGATGCTTCCTTCAACTTGGATCTAATACCATGTTAATGTTTAAGCCATTATTATAGATGTTTGCATTTCATTAGATAACAATAGCATAATCCAAGATCACTAAGAAATACACAATCACAAGAGACACAACATTTATCCCGAGAAACCCTCTAGGGGAAGAAACCCAGCAAAACTTCCTTAATATAGATATCCAATACAATGCCAAGAGATCTCTTAAACAAACACAGAAATTCCTCTCCGAGATATGCACCACTCTCTCTCTCCTTCTTCTCTGGTAGCACATCTGAACTTGGCTCTCAGAATGAGAAAGTGAGTTGTGTCTAAGTGAGGCACTAGCCTCCTTTATTTATACAAGTCTAGCACGTGTGAAGTGTCTCTTCATTGGTAGGGCCGACTTCTTATTCTGCCTATTACAATTGTCTTTTGACCAATCTGCAAAAGGGGATTTGGTCCTATTACAATTACCAACATGATCAATCCACAATGGGGATTGATCCTATGAATAATATATCAATAATAATAAGAATACTCTTTGCAGTTACATTATTTTAACAGATTTGGTCATTGATAGGTTTATCATTGGTGGCTTAGGGCCCATGGTATTAGCATGTGATGGAGCCTATTTAAATGATTGAATAACTTCATTATAAAGTGCCTTGAGTTGCCTACTTGAATAAATTCATTTTAAAGTGGCTTGAATTCCCTACTTGAATAACTTTGACATTGTAAAGTGCTTGAATAACTTCATTGTAAAGTTCTTCGACCAACTTGGATAGATTGGCCAAGGTGAATGAAGATAAATATTTGATTTTTTGGGGGATGTTTATGTTACTTGTATGACCATGGGTATTTTAACATTGATTCATCTATCCATTGACATATAATTTTCTAATATTTTTACTTCATATATATATATATATATATATATATATATATATATATATATATATATATATATATATATATTCTAAAACCTTTATATTTTTTCTAGTGAAGCCCCATATATGATGATGATGATTAATGTCCACAGACCAATTGGTCTATCAGACCTTAAGAAGGCAAGAGATTACTTCAATTTATTTAAAAATGTATTTCTATGCTCAAAAAACATTGAGAGAAGTGTTCCAAGATCACCATAGTTTTGATGACTTAGGATCTTAGGAATGTCGGTAATGTGGAAGATATTTTTAAATTGGGATCTAATATGGGTATAGGAAGGGCAATCCAAGAGGAAGTGTTTTTGATCTTCTACTCGCTCAGTGTCACAAAGGTGATGAATTCTCTTATCCCGTGGTGTTTTGGGAGTTGTCCAACGTCAAATTTCACTATGTAGCTTGTGAGAGTTTTTTCTTATTTTAGCAATGTTGATTTTTTTTTCTTTTCATTTTTCAAAACTAAGAGGAAATTTTGATGTTCTAAATTAGGGTTGACCACCTCCTTATAGTATCTTAATTTCCTTTTATCCAGTAATTCTTTATCACACCACATTTTCTCCTTAAATTTCGAAGTGATACTATTTGGAATATTATACATATTGTGCATGATGATCTTCTTGCATTCCTCAATGATTTAGCCCATATTTGACATCTTTATGTCATCCCCGCTTTGGTGGTTTTGACTAGATTACAAAAAATATTTAGGATACCCATGAATGTTTACTCTTCTTGAAAACAAAAGCCACTTGCTAAATTTTCAAAAATTTGAAGGAAAAACATATAATTAAATACAAATTTGAATGCACATCAAAATTTACAAATATATGAGAAGGAAAAAATTTAATTAAAAAAATTGTAAAATATCAAATATTCATATTGCAATTCACTAAAAAGTAGAACACATCTTCATAAAACCACCCATACACTAAAAAAAAAATGCAAAAACAATATTAAACTAATAAGAATTGAAATATATAATTATTTATTCCATAAAGCATTGCACAAATGTATACTTACATTTATTATAAAAAAAACACTATCAAATAATTTATAATTTCATACATTTATACAATATTATAAATAAAATTTATAAACTTACTTCAATAACATAAATTTCATTTTCTTTTATCATCTTCAAGTTATTATGGAAATACTTTGAATCGTCTCCATAATTTTTTTTTCTTTTTCCTTTATAAATAAAATATAAGATACTTCATAATTATATATATATATATTACTTTAAATCATTTTCATAATTCTTTTTCTATTTTTTTATAATAAAATTGAAATATTTCGAAGTTATATATATACTAGCACAGCCACAATTAAGTGGCTAATTAACGTCGAAAGGCATATTAAAATGAAATGGTTAGCACAGAAACCGCCAATATATTAATATTTTTTAATCACGTAGAGGTGACAATAAGTTAGTGAACACAGTAATTTTTAAACATGATTAGGTAAATGTAAAAAAGTAAACATATAAACGGATGTCTTTATAACAGCTCGGAAATTAATGGATGAAATCAGAGCCATTCATTTATTGTGACGACTAAGAATATTCTAGGCATATTTAATCTCGTCCATAGAAAACGTATTAAGAACTAAAAACCTATTAAATGTGCCCATTATCAATAGATGTACGCCTTTCAGCCTAATAAGAGATTTGTATTATCCACTTCATTCTACACAATATCAGCCTACTTAGGTTAAGATGTTCTAAAGAGGCATATCAAAGCCTTGTTACCTTATGACTTAAGTAATCTAGTGTGACCATATGTCATTGGTATCCCATCATCACCATATGTCATTGGTATCCCAAGATGATGGGTTCTTAGATTTTTTTTATTTTTAACTTAATCGTAGGCTATGGAAAACATCAATATATATACGTTTTGAAAATGCTTGCCTTATAATTGGGGCACGACTATACTATCAAAATTATATCATGCATAATTTCATCCTAGATGTAATCAAATATTTGACTAAATTACCTAAGAATAACTAGATTATTTGGAAGGGCCGTGTTCATAGTTTTAAAAAGGGATTAGTTATTTCGTTTAGGTTCCAAATGCCTTTATTGACTCGGATTATTTGGAAGGCCCATGTTCTTTATATTTTATTTGCAAGATCCAAATGCCTCTATTGACTTAAATGCTTATAATTAAGTAGATAAAACAAGGTAGTTGGCATCTTGAATTTAGTAAACGCTTAGACTTTCTTGCCATAAAAAATACATGCAATTATTCTGTCTAATAGCAAATAGTTATTGACTCTCTCACAGGAGTAGTTGAAATCACGCTTGCTTGCACAGTAATATATATATATATATATATATATATATATACACGACGTTAAATGCAAGTTGTTCTAGGCTGAAACTGGCTGTGGCGTAAATTTTAGGTTAAGACAACGTTTGCTCGAATACCAAACTCGGGAAGCTTAATATGATCGCTCTAGCAATATATTTATGCTAATGAATGAATGCATGAACGTGCGTTTCATGGAAATTAGCGTTAGAATTATATAAATATGATAGTAGAAGCTCTTCGCTCTTCGCACAGTGAATCAGGAGTGTAGAAGGTGGAGAAATGGCATTTCAGAAGTCCATCACAGACCTAACCCTGGTCCTTTGTTTATGTCTTGTTTTTCTACTTTCATATATAGCAGTGAGAAGATCAGGACCCGTTTTGACAGCAGGCTTTTGGATTGCATCAGAAAATAACACCATTTCAGTAAGTACAGATGTGAACTTATAATATAGCATTTTTATTTACAAACTTGAAAAATTCTGTAAGTTATTTAAATCTTCATGCTGATTTATAGATGTAAATCTTCAAATTCTGAAACTCTTAAGTTATTAGCTATGCATCGTGGAGTTTTGCAGTCTCTAGATGCATATCAAACTTAATTTTAAATGAATTGTGATAGTTTCTGTTTTTTATATTTTTATGCATTTAATTTTTTCTTTTAATTCAATATATATAGTATATAGTGGGCCAAGCTCCCTTTGTATATGATATTATTGGAATAGATTGAGTGACTTTGGGTTGGGATGGTTGTAATCGAAGGGGTCTTATACACTAATTTGGTGTTGGTTTGGGGTGATTTTAAAAATAAATTATAATAATAATCTATTTTTAAGGTCACTCCAATCCAAACACTAAATTGGTGTATGAGATCCTTCCCTCAGCGATTTTACTGATAAAGTATGCCAAACACTAAATTGGTGTATGAGATCCTTCCCTCAGCGATTTTACTGATAAAGTATGCCAAACACTAAATTGGTGTATGAGATCCTTCCCTCAGCGATTTTACTGATAAAGTATGCCAAACACTAAATTGGTGTATGAGATCCTTCCCTCAGCGATTTTACTGATAAAGTTTACTAAGATATACATACCCTATCCTTCTGGATTTGAACATGTAACCTCTTAAACTGAAACTGAAACTGGATGAGTGAATATAACTCATTTCTATAAACAAAATTATAGAGGATACATTTGGCTTAATTCTGTGGTAAGTCATTGGATTGTTTTGTTTGATTGAATACAGAGACCAGTGGAGCGCCCTGTGATCAGTAGTAATGCAGACGAGCTGGAGATTGCTCTGGCGAAGGCTTCGATGCCAAACAAGACGCTGATCATGACAGCAGCGAATAAAGCATGGATGGAGCCCAACGGCCTCATAGACTTGTTACTGGAAAGCTTTCGTATTGGCGAGGAAACACAGTTCCTTCTGGACTATCTCCTCATTGTTGCGTTAGATGAGAAGGCCTTCAACCGCTGCAAGGAAATACATCCCCATTGCTATGATTTGAGGACAGAAGGAGTTGATTTTTCAGGGGAAAAGTTTTTCATGACGGAGGATTACTTGAAGATTACTCGGAGAAAAATCGAATTCTTGARRGATGTGGTAGAGCATGGRTTCAGTTTCGTCTTCACRGTAAGCTTACATCCCTTTGCAGACGTTGATAATARTTGGGTCGGGTTGAGTTACAATAGATTTTAACGTTGGGAGTATAATATCGATTGATGGGASYTATGATTCTGAGCACATTCTATATGTTTTATTTGAGAATSCTTGAAGGAAYCCCTTGTCTATATATATATTATGATTGAGCTGTTTATATACYCTTTRTGCATCTGGATGTGGTTATAACTKTAATCTTAATAGTATGTGATTGTACATTGCCCGCTGTTCTGGTCAGTTGTACCAGTCATGGTCAGTTGTACCAATCAGTTAGRGTTTCTTGTTTTGTTTCTTGATCTTCTTGATTTGATTTGTTCGAGTTTATTTAGCTTAGTTTTTTYCCTTAATGAAATGCATTTGCTGTTATGCATTTGCTGCTATGGACTCTTCACTTTATTGTTCCAATTCTGTATTTTCTATATTTTCTTCTTTGTTTCTCATTTTGTCAATAACATCCTATATATCTCCTTCATTAAGTTTTGTGTATATCCTCTTTCTTCAAACATCCTGGTGTGACCGTCTCCATGTATTAGAAACCCAAACCTGAATCATGCTTTAGGTAAAACCCTGATCGATCCATGGGAAAACTATGATCTAGATTGTGAATTGATCCACGGTCCAAATGCAGTCTAGATGGTGCCAAAATCATGATGGGAAATTGCTGTGTTTTCTCGGCTGTTTAGCCCAGGCCCTCTTTAGAGGTCCTGTAACGTTTACGCTAGTGGTTTTGATCCCCAATTTGGAAGTAATAAGCACTTCTGCTTATAGCGATTTCTGGATATGAACTATGAAACTTTTGACTCGGTTCAGTTCATATTCAGAATTATGACAAACTCACTATAAGCATTAGTATTATCCGATTACAAATTATGATTACAATCTGTGAAAACCTACACATTCAAATAAACAGTTGTTTCTTATCATTTTTTGAAATGATATTGTTTTTTATCTTTTTCTCTATGATCTGTATTCAAGCATTATAACTACAAATTATAGTCAATTATTATAACTATAATCTGTGGAAACCTACACACTCAAATAAGCAAATATTTTCAATCTTTCTTTGAAATAATATTGTTTTTTATCTTCTTCTCTATCGTCTGTATTCAAGCATTATAACTACAAACTATAGTCAAGCATTATAACTACAATCTGTAAAAACCTACACACTCAAATAAGCAGATGTTTCAAAAATATTTCTTTGGAATGATATTGTTTTTTATCTTCTTTTCTATGGTTTTTTTTGGAATGATATTGTTTTTTATCTTCTTTTCTATCGTCTGTATTCAAGCATTATAACTACAAACTGTACTCAATCATTATAACTACAAACTGTAAAAACCTACACACTCAAATAAGCACATGCACATGTGTCCGATCTTTCCTTCAAATAATATTATTCTTGATCTTCTTCTCTGTTCAAATAATATTGTTCTTGATCTTCTTCTCTGTCGTCTCTACATGGGGCTAGTATATCAGATTTCGTTGTTTTTCTGTTAAATTACATTTAATCGACATTTTTAAATAATGTTGTGCAGGATGCAGATGTGCTATGGCTCCGAAATCCCTTTAGAAGGTTCTCAACAGAGGCGGATTTCCAAATTTCTTGTGATACATGCGACTATGATCCTACCGATCTCAGAAACTTACCAAATACAGGCTTTTCATTTGTTCGTTCCAATCAGCAAGCAATCAACCTGTACAATTTATGGTACAACTCTACCCAGCGCTACCCTGGGAGACATGATCAAGATGCATTCAACACAATGAAGTTCTCAAAAGAGTTTAACGACACCGGCATAAAGCTATTGTTTCTTGATGCAGCCTACTTTAGTGGGTTCTGTGACACAAGAGCAACGCTAGAATACGTCTGCACTATGCATGCTAATTGTTGTAAAGGTTTAAAGGCCAAGACTGATGACCTGAGAGCAGCTATCGAAGATTGGATGCTGTTTAGATTAGATGTTGAAAAAAGAAGTGAAATGCACTGGAGGTCTCGAGATGAATGCAGACGGTCATAAATGAGGGAAAATTATGTTATTCTCTTCATATAAAAATCTAGTTTCTTTAATTAGTGTATGACAAGTAACTAGCACAGCCACTAACTCGCGAACGCAGAAAGGTAGCAGTTCAGAATGCGTGTCTCTAATATACTAAGAATATGTGTCTTTAATATAAAATATTTGTGGTAATCCTTTTATGGTAATATGAAAAGTTTGGCTGTATTAGGTGGATAAATGGAACGTGGCAATTACATATCCTTACAGTGATTTTTTAATGTGATTAGGTAAATGTTAAAAAGTAAACATGTTAACGGATGCCTTGATAAATGCAAGAAAGTTATGAATGATTGAAAATATATGTACAGTGTCCTCAATGTAAATTCGATGGCAAGTGGTGGATTTTCCTTCTAATAAAGAGCCAACCGTGCTCTTTTGTTTTCTCTATTATAATGATGAATGATGATCACCATCTATTAAGATTAATTTTGGTCTATATTAGTCATAAATTCAAATTAATTCCTTTGATTTATGAATTCAGTTTTTATGATTGAAATAACTTGGAAATGGAAATTTTGAATTATTTTTGTTTGATTTGTATGAGTTAATATGTTATGATTTTTTTTTTTTTTCGGATTCTCCACATTTCATTTCATAGATTTTATAGACTTTCTTGATAAGGTATTTTAAGTTTTGTTCAACACCATGTATCACTATGAAGATCATAGAAATTTGTTCTTTTCTTTATAATATTTATTTTCTTTCTTATGTTAGTAACAATGGAAATATAATTTCCCCCTCATTACCTAGGAAAAAAATATAACTCATATACAGAGCAGTCCACTAGTCCCAGAAGATGATCTTCAGTGCAATCCCTTTGAAATCCTTATCCACAGGTTCTTCCAGTGCAATCCCTTTGAAATCCTTTTCCACGGGTTCTTCCACAACACTCAAGGTGACAAAGGATTCACGGGACTGTTCAGACCTAGACACTCTTAGCTGCCTATTATGGTTTCCATTTGTTTGGCGGAGCAAGGAGCAAGTGGCCTGTCCTTGTTGTGATAGAATAATGAGGTAATAAAATATTTTTATTTACAAAAAAAAACAATGGAAATATAATTGTATAATCTTCTAACTTAGTGTTAATCACACTCTCAACTGCCTATTCTGGTTTCCATTTGTTTAGTGGAATAAGTGGTAGTTTTTTGCACTTGTCGAGACATCAAATCATACAACCACATGTTCTGGATTCATCATGGCTAGTCTTTAGACAATGTCCCATAATAGGTGGCTAGTCTTTAGACATTGTCCCACTATGTATTGTTGTGATAGA
Source organism: Picea engelmannii (assembly GCA_009831015.1). Classification (NCBI taxonomy): domain Eukaryota; kingdom Viridiplantae; phylum Streptophyta; class Pinopsida; order Pinales; family Pinaceae; genus Picea; species Picea engelmannii. Next base: position 70,540 of record ML805734.1, read on the forward strand.
ATATTGAGGTAATAAAATATTTTTATTTACCAAAAAAAACAATGGAAATATAATTGTATAATCTTCTAACTTAGGGTTAATCATTTCTTTGTAGCAACTCAATCCTCTTCTCGATCTCCATATAGTTCCACATTTTCTTGGAGTATGTCCTCCTCCACTATCCCCCAATTCTTTAACTAATAAATTATCATCTCTAATCCAACATGTTTTGAGCTTTGAATCACTTTTAAGCAGTGATAGAATACCTCTCATTCCTCATGCTAATGAACTTGTGCTTGTACATTAAGTACCTAATCATAACCTTATTTTCAATGGGTGGAAGCTCAACTTCTAAAATGAAGATAGATCAAGGTGTATCGCACTTATTTTTAAGGTTATTTATTATAAATTACTTCTACATTTGCTTACTTTTTCTAGAAATAATAAAGTACTAAACCTCACAACCATTTAGGATTATTGCAATAATAATGGTGTTGAAGAGTGTCATGAATAATAACTCATTTATGGAAATATCTCACATCATGTTGGAGCAGGAATGTTTGGAGAACAATGCAACAAGAGAGGCGGAACAACGCGCCATATTTTGAGGAAAAGCAACGCACACAACAAGATTTGCGGAAATGTGGCACAAATGTGGAAAAACCTAGCCTAGTTAGGGTTAGGGTTTTGGGATGGATTGTAAGGGTTTCTAACCCATTTTTGTAATATAAATAAGGGGTATGAGGTAGATTAGAGGAGATCATCGATTATTATCATATGTGTGTTCCACAAGTATGTTTTGAAGAGCATGTTTTGGTAGTCTTTGTGAGCCAGAGTTTGTTTGAGAGTTGTAGAGTTTGGATGTTGTTGAAGTAGTTGAGGGTCAGGTCGCAAGCTGTGGAGCTTGGTGCAATCTTGGTCTGCCTCACTACTCATTACTATGATGTAATGTGTGCAACACCCTTTTTGATGAATAAGAATAAAGAAGCAGAAGATATTTGTGGATGTATCCCTAGGCGGGGTGAACCACGGTAAAACCATGTGTGCAATGTGTTTGAAGGTGTTATTATTTCTCCATGGTTAGATAGATGAATGAATGATTTATTTATAGTACAGACTAGATTTAATCTACAAAAGAATGAATGAATGAATGGATCTGATGAATAGTAGAGTAGAATGAATGGTTAAGTAGTAATGAGTAAGAAGAAGAAGTAAGAAATAACATCCCCCAAACCCCTTCCATGAATGCATACATTTGTGTCCTACAGTTCCCCATAAGCCATCTTGGGTGAGACTGCATTGTGCACCTTGTGCATAGTGTAGCGTTCTAGTTTACCAGAAGGATTGATGGTGATAAGGGTTTTGTTGGATAATTAAGGAAGAACCCAAGTCAGCCCATAAGTCCAAAAAATGGTTCTGTTGTTGCGAAGAATTTAGAAGGAGAGCCAAGAAAGGGTTTGGTGAAGAAAATGTAGTGGTAGAAAGGGATATTCAGGCCATGGAATCCTATGAATCAAGAGATTGAAAGATGATTAGAGACAAAGTAGTTGGAGTTCACGTAGAAAGATAATAAGGGTTCCAGGTATACATTGCGCTAGTACCTGCAGAGGTATGCGTTTATTGATTTGCATGAAGCATATTTTTTTTTATTTCTAGATTTATTATAGGAATGGTTGTTAAGGTTGAAGGATACTCATCTGACTAACCGAATTTGGCCAGTAGTGTGGACTGTTGAAAATATTTCACTGTTGGAAAGAATTAATAATAAATTCATGTGCGCAGTGGATTTCTGGTTAGACAACATTACTGTGGGGTTTATCACCAAGTTTGCAGTAGATACAACGAAGTCATACACTATTTAGAGAATGATTTATTGAAAGGACCCATAGGAAGGTATATTAGGTCTCTTTACACATCGATCAAAATCTTATTGCATGATCAAGGCATGATGACATTGGAATTAGATAGCTAGATCACTCTCTGTGCATGGCGGAGTTCATTTACAAAGCACATTAAGAACTTCCAAAGATTGAATATAAAGGTAACATATATTCTAGATGAGCACTTGATTGATGTATTCGTAGGAACATTAAGAGATAACATTCAACATGAGGTTTGCCTTTGGGAACCAAAATCATTGGAGAATGCATTTAGGGTGGCAAGAAATGTTGAAAGTAAAAATATGGCTATGGCTACTAGAAGGACCAATCCTAACATCTATAGAGAGAACAATGATCCTTCTTCTAAAACATCTCAACCTACAAGGTTGACACCTCAACAATTGGAGGAAAGAAAAGCAAAAGGTTTATGCTTTAATTGTGACAGCAAGTACAATAAGGGACATAAGTGTAGTGAGAAGAAATTATTCTACATAGATTGTGAAGAGGAAGAAGAACAAGAACAAGAACCATCTCAAGATGAAAACGTAGAAGCAATTTCGTCTGAAGAGTTGACTCCCATGATATCGTGTAATGCATTGGCTAGAATTAACACT
>ML805734.1:94687-127301 GCA_009831015.1 Picea engelmannii
TCAGATCTATCACTCAGAAACTGGTATGGTTACATTATTGTCTTGATAGATACTATTGCTTGATATGTTGTGAATGCTTAGGGAATTCTTGGTATGGCTTCTATGATGTGGTTCAGTTTGGTTGATTTGGTTGATGGAGTGAGAAACACTCTTGTGATTTAGTAGTGACATGATCGCTATGGTATACTAAGTTATTTATACATTATTGAGATAGCATTCATATTGATTTGATGTGGAGCATGAGCAAGCTATTGGAGAGATTGGATGTGTTGTGACTGGATGTGGGCCAGTTTGGACAGTTGAAGACATAAGAGAAAGTGATTGCAGGTTGCAGAGGATCTGGGCATGTTTCTCAGAAGCATATGTTTTTTGCATTATACATTGGCTGCATTCACACACGGGCTGTAGTGAGCCAGGGCACGTGCACACGCGGGCTGTACTACTGACAGGTCGTGTACATGTTGACAGATTGATATCTGTTGAGGATTGTTGCCTCATCTTAGTTGGTGCTGAGGGTGTAAGTTGAGTCTTGCATATAGAGCTGGTGCTCTTTTAGAGTTGTACTCTATTTAGTTGTTGCTGATAAACCCAAGGATTGTAGTTCGTAATAAAAAGAAAATTGTACATACATCTTGTGTTATTTGTGTCCATTATGATGATGACTTGTTGATGATATATTGTTGATATATGTTGCTGATATGTGCCTACATCTGACTGGTTATAAATGACAACAATGGGTAATGAATAAATATTGAATGCTAATTGATAAGTTTTGTGCAAGAGGGAAGTTTTGGGAAAAAGAGCCCCACACTCATTCACCCCCCCTCTAAGTGTGGTAGGTGTGTCCATCAGTTTCTCGAGGAAAAAAATGCAACACGTTTCCCAAAGAAAACAATGTGACACTACTACTTATGCAAATAATATAACACATACCCAACATTATCCCCCTTGTTGTTTTCTTTGCATACAGGGGGTTACAGGGTTACATAGTCAACAATATAGGGAAACAATGCCCATGGATCCTCTACACCAAGAGAACTTCTCAGTGCTCACAGATTTTGTTAATGAATCTGCAACATTCTTCAAAGTGTCCACCTCCATCACCAACACTTTCTTTTCTTCAACCATGTCTCTCACAAAGTGATATTGAATATCAATATGCTTTGTCTTTGAATGATAAGTCAAGTTCTTAACCATAAAAATTGCACTCTGACTGTCACAATCTATCCTTAGAACTTGTTGTACTAACCCAATACCTGAACACAATATTTTTAACCATATTGCTTCCTTACTTGCATGAGTGGCTTCCATGTATTCAACTTATGTAGTTGAAAGTTCTACTACATCCTGTCTTTTTCTCATCCAACTTATTGCTCCTCCAAACAGGTTAAACACGTACCCACTTGTAGATCTCCTACGATCCAGATCTCTAGCCTAGTATGCATCCACAAATCCATGTATATACAATACTCTTTCCAATCTCGGTCTTCCTTGGTAGCAAAATCCATAGCTAGCAGTGCCACACAAATACCTGAAAACCCTTTTTACTGTTGTCCAATGCTCCTTCCCTGGTTTTGACATATACCTGCTCAAAACTCCCACTGCATGTGTAATGTCCTATCTAGTATATACCATTTCATACATCAAACTTCCAATTTCACTCACATATGGAACACAAGACATGTCCTCCTCTTCTTGTGTCTTGGGAGACTGATCCATAGATAACTTTACACCAACAAGAATAGGAACCTTCACTGGTTTACATTCCTGCATATTAAACCTCTGCAATATTGTCTCGACATATTTTCTCTGATTTAACCATAGTTTCCTCTTTTTCCGATCTCTTTTAATTTCTATGCCCAAAATGAAATTCAAAGCACCCAGATCCTTCTTGTCAAATTTAGAGGACAATTGAGTTTTCACATCATGGATAACCTCCTTGTTGTTTCTTATCAACAACATGTCATCGAGATACAAGACCAAATAAATCAAATGATCACCAATTAATTTAAAATACACACAATGATCCTCTTTGCTTCTTGTGAAGCCAAGTCCCAACATATAAGTATCAAATTTTTGATACCATGTCCTTGGTCATTGGTTTAAACCATACATGGACTTTTTCATCTTGCATATCAACTCCTTCATTCCTTCACAACAAATCCTTCTGGATGCTTCATCTAGATTTCTTATTCTAGATCCCCATGTAGGAATGTTGTCTTCACATCCATCTGTTCTACTTCAAAATCAAATGCAACAACAACATATAAAATAAATATTATAGAGGTTATCTTGGAAACAAGAAAAAACATCTCACCAAAATCAATTCCCTCAACCTCAGAATAACCCTTTGCTACTAATCGATCTTTGTATTTCTCCACTTTTCCTTCTACATTCAGCTTCTTTTTAAATACCCATTTGCTTCTAATGGGATTTCTTCCATTCGACAACTCCACTAGATCCCAAGCCTCATTCTTATCCAAGGTTGTCATTTCTTTGTCCATGGCCTTTTTCCAGAGATTTCCATCCTTTGAATCCAATGCCTCCCTGACAGTTCTATGATCATCATCAATAATAGACAAAGACAAATTTGTATGGAAATCAGATGGAGTATACCTTTGCAGTAGCCTTCTTTCTCAAACCAATCTCCTCAATACTAGAGTATGAGGATATTCTTCTTCTGATTCCTGTTCTTCTATAGAGTCTGATTCATCATCCTTTAAATGAAACTCTATTTTCTCTGGTTCTTCATTACTTGGTAGGACTTCCTATTTAACAACATCCTTCATTTCTCTAAATACCACATCTCGACTATACACTACCTTCTTAGTTTTCGGGTTCCAAAGCTTATAGCCTTTGAGACCATATTTATATCCAATAAAGATACACTTTTCATCCTTCTTATCTAGCTTACTCCTATTTTCCTTTGGAACATGAACATATGCATCACAACCAAATACCTTGAGATGTGTGAGAGAAGGTTTCTTACCAGTCCAAACCTCTTATGGAGTCTTGTCATCCAACACTGACGAGGGTGATTTGTTGACCAGGTAACATGAAATACCCACTGCCTCTGCCCAATATTCTTACCCTAACTCGGCACCACTTAGCATGCACATTGCTTTTTCCATCAATGTCCTGTTCATCCTTTCTAAAACTCCATTTTGTTGAGGTGTATATGGAGTAGTCTTCTTCCTTTCTATACCACACTTCTTACAAAATTCTTCAAATTCATTCTCGTAGAACTCTCCTCCATTATATGTCCTCTACACCTTAATTCTTTTCTCTGTTTGATTCTCAACAAGATCCTTAAACTCTTTAAACATGTCAACAACTTCATATTTATTCCCAAGGAAATATATCCAAGTATTCCTTGAGAAATCATATTTAAATGAGACATAGTATACAAATTTTCCCAATGATGGGACTGACATGGGTCCAAAAACATCACTATGAACTAGCTGTAAAATTCCTTCTGCCCTCGTGGAACCGGAGGGGAATCTTACTCAATTAAGATTCCCATATACACAATGTTCACAGAAATCAAAATCCAGAGGGATGTTAGACATACCTTCAACCATACCTTTACTGTGTAGTAGTCAAAGACCCTTCTCTCCAATATGCCCCTGTCTTTGATGCCAAAACATAACCTTTTCTCCAAAGACTGTATGATTTATTTATTCTTCAACTCCAATATCAAGAACATTTGAACTATTAAACACATCACTAATAGTGCTTCCTTGAAGCTTATACAGAGTTCCAAACTGAATTCCCTTCAACAACACCATTTCTCCTCGAACCATCCTGCAGGTTTCCTTTTCAAATATTGTTTTCACCCCTACATCGTCCATTTTACTTATAGAAATCAAATTTCTGGCCAATCCTGGGATGAGAAGAACACCAGGTAGTGTTATAATCCTTCCATCTATGAGCCTTAACTTGACTTTTCCTCGACCTATGATTCTTGTTGTCGAGTCATCACCTAGGAAAACATTACCTCCATCATACCTTTCATATTCACAGAACCACTCCCTGTGAGGAGTCATATGAAAGGATGCATCTGAGTCATCCAACCATGCCTCATGATCTTCATGTGTTCTTGAAGAATCCAAGTACACATCCCCTCCTTCCTCTTTGGATTTATTTTCTTCTATAGAAGGAGATTCTTCAGATCCCTTCTTTTTCTCAACTTTGGATATACATTGCTTCTTGTAGTGCACTTATTTTCCACATCTCCAACATACCTTTAAAAACTTTCTGGGAGATTTAGATCTACCCTTAGAATTAGATCTCCCACTTGAGAACTTAGATCTATTTCTTTCCTAGGAGCGTCCTCTTTCAAATAATGTGTTTTTGCTCTGTCCTTCCATATTCTTTCATCTCATCTCCTCTGACAACAAGGATGAGACCACTTCATCAAACTTCAAGGCAGTTGTATTACTACCTATGGACACAACAAGACTATCCCATGAGTCTGGTAAAGAACATAGTAAACCGATACATTTATCTTCATCTGAAATTTTAATCTCAAAAAATACTAATTGACTTACCACAGTATTGAAGGCGTTCAAATTCTCTACCACCGAGTCTCCATCTCTCATCCTCAGGTTATACAACTTCTTTATCAGGAATAGTTTATTTACTAGGGACTTAGACTGATACAACTTCCCCAACTTATCCCATAAATCCTTGGTTGTAGCTTCCTCTAACACATTCAGTAATATTGAATTTGAGAGACACAGTCGGATTGTGCTCTTCACCTTCCGATCCATATTTTTCCAGTCATCTACTGAAGTTATTGTAGGTGTAGTACCTAGATATACCATGATCCATTGATCTCTATCCTCTACCAGATATTCCATCTTGAGCTTCCATATCTCAAAACTTTTCCCATTAAACTTCCTGATCTCCATTTTCAAATTGCTCACTATTTATTTTCACCTGAAAAATCAATACCACATATCTCCCACTGTAACAAGGCTTATCACAGTCCCGATCCAAACCATTTACCACAAAGGCACCCCCCTTAAGCCAACAAAGATATGATACCAAATGTAGATTTTAACGTTGTACAATATTTAATGAAAACATATTTTCAGTAAAAAAAAAGAAAATATACAATGGAAAATACAAACATTACACAGAGAGTTTTCCCTTGGAAACCCAAACTGGGAAAACCAACATATTCTATATTCATTCATGGTGATTCATTGTTTACAATACAATATACATATAGGAGATAGAAGCATCCAAAACCATAAACCAATGACTTAGATTAGTGAAAAACCCTAATTACTTAACTATAAAAATAAAACCATCAACAAAAACCATGTGCCAAAAAACTGCCCAACAATGGACACGAAAATCGAGGCAACACAAAAAATGAGCCAAAAATGTGACACTACTACTCGTGCAAAGAATATAACACATACCCAACATAGGTTACTAGTAAGAAGATCAATGTTTTGTGGTATAGCCCCTTTAAAATATTGTATAAGGTGGGAGATAACACCTACAAACTCAATATACCCCCATACATGCACATTTACTCAGTAGTGAATGTGGATAATTTGAAACTCTATAAGCCTCCCATGTTGGATCAGGAGGAGGAGCATGTTCTACCTACCATAGAGGACTTAGCACCATATTTTTAGGAAAATTTGGTAGAGGACATAGTTTTGTATAAGAGGTACATAACACAAGTCAAGAGAAGCATGACCTTTGGAAAATTGGGTTAAAAGGACAACTTCTAGGTAAGGAAAAATGGTACTCCAAGGAGAAGGTAGAGGAAAAATTTCCTCACCTCATTCAATAAATCGTTTGGGGACAAAACACATCCCTAAATGGGGAGGTGTAATCTAGATTGGGTCATTATGTGATTTTTCATCTATCTTGGTACTTTTTGGGTGGGAAAAACTGGGGGAATCACCTTGCAGAGCCATTTTAGCGGCAAGTCCCAATTTGGAAAATTCGGTTGAAAAAAAACATCTGAAATCTTCAAAATACATTTTGAGGCAACAAGCGGCATTTTGTTTTTGTCCAAACCTACTCTGGAGGAAGATGTCATATTCTACACACCGAGACCTTTTAAATGGTGCAATAATCCCTAAATGAGAGCTCGTACATGAAAGTTATTCCTCTAACAAGTTGAGCTATCATATATACCACCATGGTACAAGTGGATTCCATGCCATCCCCCATTAATCAAAACATGTGAGGCTAGCCACATGTGGAATTTCAAAAATATTCTAGAAGGTCCAAACCTTATCACTAATTCATAGTTGAGGAAGTCAAAACCCTAAGCCTAGACATCTATTAGGCTATGTTAAATATTGGGCTGCTACGAGGAGAAAGGGTTCCATTATTTTGAAATGTACTTGTTCCATTGTTGAGCAGAGCATCCAAGTAGTGGTATTTTGAGATAAAATCATAGGAGGTTGCATATTTTGTAGCATTCATTCATGCCATAGTGTTAAAGGAAACTCCATAGTGAGTGCCTCTTTATTTGTACTTGCTTTCCATAACTGAAGAAAAGAGAGAAAAGTACAGGCCTCATCTTCTAGTTGGGTTTTCTCATGCTTTCTTAGGATACAACTTGTGTTCAATTGTCTGGATGGTGTGTATATTTTTGCAGGTTCTTTCATTTTCAAATTCAGTTAATTTCATAAATTCAAGTAAAGCTAGTAATTAACTAATCTGGGATCTAAGGAAAAAAACTACAAAATCCTAATATTTCATAATAGTTTAAGATCTATTGTAATTAACTATTCTAGTGGAATATTCATGACAGTTTATAGATCAAACACCATTATAATTTTAATGAAAATTATTATCATTCACAAAGAAGATTCGAACATTTTTTAATATTAATGTCCACGTGTTTTTGTTAATTTAGAGAGTGAATTATGGGCATAGTGGATAGACACGTTTTATAAGTAGTCATAATTGTTCAAAAAATAATTTTGAAAATGAATAAAAAAAATGAAAATGATTAAAACGATTTAAAATAAAGTATGCATATATGCTATAGATAATAACATAAATCAAGTGTCACTATTGTTTCCATTTCTTGTCACTGTATTCTCTAGGTAAACTATTTGGACCTTGTTGGATGCTAGAGCCATCAACGCATTATCTCCACCAAATGTCATTGTTCAAGACAAATCTTATAGTGTGTTATACAAATTTGATGTAGCGTGAATATATAATCATAATTCCATTATGAAGTTTTATTTATAACTAAAACAAGATGTGAAGTGTCTTAAATCCACCATCCATCTATAGATATTGATGGCTATGTTGGAGCTTCCTGGAAACATGTTGTTCAAGATAAATAGAGTCCTAGGTTTCTCATCCTCCACCTAGGTTACAGTTTCTAGGTGCATGCACACCACATTCAGTGCTTGGCTTCAACAAAAATAGATCAATTCTTAGAAACCCTGCTAAAGAACTTTGACTCCAAGGTTTTAGCTGAGTCCTTGGAGTACCTCTTGGAAAAATACGTGAGTGCTAATATCTCTTTCAGTACCTATTTTATATATTTGCATGAGGAAGAGTTGCAAATTAAAAAAATGACTCTTTAGATTCAAAGTGGATGGTTGAATCTGGTCAACCATGATAGATACAAAAATAGTACTATGTGAAACTTATCCTCAGTCTACCTTGATATGAGGAGAAATAAGACATAAAACTTAAAACCTTGGAAAAAAATGAAATGCAACTTCAAAAATTTATGAATTTTCCAAAAAAAATAGGTTAAAATAGGGAGAAGTCATCAATTTGTGTGCATGATTAATAGAAACACAATGAACCATTTACTATAGTCCCTATTTCTTGAAGGGTAGGGACTAATAAGGTTTTAAGGTTTACTTTATCAATATAACCTTTATTGTCGAGAATATTATAACTTTGATAGTTTGATATCTATCTAAATAATGCAGAACTTGGGAGTTTTATGGTTAATTCAATATCTCTTACTCATACCCATTTGTATTCCTTACAGATAGTCTGCATGGGTAAATATGGTGCTGACATAATCCCCTTGGATAGCATCATGATTCCTTGAGAATTCCTATGAAGCTTAGCTACGATTACAACAATGATTGGTAGAAATATAGTAGTGTAACTATCTAATTTCATGTTTTTCCTTTTTCAATAGCTTCCATTACAAAATATGGAAGCTCTAATAAATTATACAACATTCAATAATTTACACATGGTGTCTCTGAGAAATGGTGTGTCTTATCACGACTTCACATCGTATAACCTATGGTTTGATTTTAAGTTTGTAGATGGTTTCCTAGAAAATATTTCTGATAGGATCTAATTGTACATAGTGATTGTCGATAATGACTTTTCTTGGTGGTTGTTTCCACCAATGATTTTTCCTTAAATCGTAGTGGTTCACAACTCAACAATTGTATTTTCTAATGATTCTTCTTTTGTTCAAGAATGTGAGGACTAGGAAATAGTGCTAATGTAAACAGATTATTCTTGATAAAACAAGAGTGCTGGTAATTAGCTATAATTCAAATAGTGTTTCCAACACGGAAACTATCTCTTAAATATATGCTCATTTCATACTCTATTATTTTCTTGTAATGTTTAATGGTTTGGTGTTTCAATAAATGGAACTAACAATTTTATTCCACAATTAATTTGGCAGTTTTTGTCTTCTCCTCTTAACAAGTATGTTTGTTCCTTCATTGTTGGTAGTGAAGTGATCTTCAATGAAATTTCTTATTTTAAATGGTCAAAGACCCATACTCATAGGAACCTTGAAAATTGTGTGGTCAAAATTCAATGTCAATGAAAGTGGTTTTGAAGGGACTCTAATACCAATGTATTGAACAATAGTTCATTCACAAAAATATCCAACATAAGAAAGACCAAGAGTTGAAATCCATAAAGGATAACTAATATATATTTGATAATGAATAAGTGAGATGATAGATTATTACAATGATCCTTGTGGCGATATATTTATATGCATTCACTAGTCATGAAGGTGGGGGTTATGTACCTTAGTTTATTTAATCAACATTGTTATTATTATGTAATGTTTATATATGTATTTTATATTCATTACAAACAGGACCTTTGTTCTATCCCAAAACCAAAAGTTTGCAGCTTTATAATTGTTATCAAAACCAAAATAACCTTTTCAACCTCCATTGAATCGTTTTTCAACACTATACTTCCAATTTATCTTATGGACATCAATTATTAAATAATTATAAAAATGGAGTTCTTCCAAGTTTATATTATCATAAACAAAATCAAGGCATTATTGGTTTTTCTTTAATGATCTAACCTTTGTTTTATTTGTATTTACAAATATCTTAGAGTTAGTATAGAAATCTTTGAGAATTTTAAGTTGTTTATCAAGGTCATAGGGGTTCCTTGTTAAAAGGACAATATCATTTCCATATATAAGGCGAATGATGGTAATAATTCCAATGGAATTCTAGAATAACCTACTTCCTCTAGGAAATCCTCTAACTCATCAATATAAATACCAAATATGGTAGGTGACAGAAGGCAACCTTGCTTAACCTCTATATTAAAATTGATTTTATTTTTCATCCCCCATTATTTTAAAATTGGAAATTACTTGTAAATCCTTATTACTATAGCCCTCAACTCAAAAGGAACCCCAATATCTTCTAGCCTCTTCCAAAGGTTATTTCTAGGAACTATGTTGAAACTTTAAACTTATTTTTTAACTCAACAAAATAATAAAAGAGATTAACCTTGTTGCTCTCCCAATCTTCAATTATAATCCAAGATTAATTAGTTCATCTAAATTCAAATGATAAATTTTAAAAATTTAGTTCCCATTACCTCTCTTATCTTGCAATAGGAAGCTTTCACAACAAACTAGTCAGTCAAATACCATCATCAACATCAACATCGAAACAACAATGTGATTATATCAACATTGGCATCAATATCATTATCGTTATGCTTATGATTAACACTTGTTATATTTTAAGTCAATTGTAAGGTCGGGTGTTTTGATTTATCCAGAGATACTCTTGTTGAGGGGGCTAGATTCCCAATGCTCAACAGTAGGGATTAAACCTAAGGATGAGTCCCAATTAGACTCCTCTCTATTTGGTATGGAATAATCCTCAGTGTTAATGGTCTGAAAACCATTCAATGGGATTTAAAAATTGATTAATTTCACTCTCTTCATTATTTTTATTGTTTTGTATTTTATGTCTATCTACTAAAGAAAAGAAGTGAAATAAAATAATTTTAAAGAAAATTTTCCCTAAGGATACACTTTAAGGACAATAAATAAAAGAAATCGATAACGTCGGGTTCTCTAAGAATTGATTCTAGCAAGAAACTTTTATTTTCTAATTATCTTTAAGAAAAGATAGATATGAAAGAGAGAAAATGATTCTTCCTTAAAAGATAAATCTTAAAAAAAAACAAAGAATGAGAATAAATCAACAGTTATACTTTGTATTCCTAAGAAATAGTTATATACAAGACTTACCTAACAACATACCCTCATAGACAAATGATTGTTTAAATTTTATTCTATCAATGATAACAAAATTGATTTTATAATCATTGAAGTACTGAATAAAAATCAAACAGTTTACAGTGAATAAGAGATTAATAAAGGAGTATTGAAATTAATATCTAGCAATTCATGCAATCATACAAGCTAATTTGACTGAATTGAAATACTTAATAGACAGGTCTGGCATAATAATTTCTTGCATAATAATCTACAACACAATTGGTGCACACAATGGTTCTGTTAAAACTCCTAGGCTCCTCTGGAGCTTCTAAACTAAATTTTGAAATAGTTCTCGAATTACATTTAGTCAAAAAAATTCTACAACCAAAGGTCTCTCCTCTAGAGCTCAACCCATTTATTTATATGTAATACAAGTTTCAAAAATAGTAAACAAACCAAAAATAGAAATGAGTAAATATGACTCATGTGATCATGGAGTCTTGGGGCATGTATGTTCATCTAAATACGCTTCCCATTGTGAGTAAATATTGGAGCATATTTGGCCATAAGGAAATTTTTGTTGATCTATTGATACACTTCGAGTATTCTTGCTTTATTTGTATCGACAAATGTACTTCTCAATCTTAGGTTCTAGTTGTTCAAGTCAATCAAAAGTCTTGATCGTTCCAATAAAAAATATTTTTAGGTGACCCATTTCCACTATCATTGTATTCTTTATCTTTGTCTAGTATTCATCGACACTTCTTTTAAAACCCATTGATACCTCTTCGATTGGTTGAAAATATGAGGGTGACATGAAGGTTGGAAATTGGAGGTCAGTCATCATTTGGTTGATATTTTCCCATGTTTGATTACAAGAATTCCACTCTTATTCCATTCACTCCCTTATCTCTCCTACAATATAGGCCCAATATTGTGTTGATGAGTGCATTCTCAAAAACATTTCATATTTCAAAATAGCAATACCATGATCTTCATCTCTTTTGTCTTTCTAAACTTCCTTGATAAACTCAAATTGGTCCAAAGCCCGAGCACCCTTCTCACTCCATCATAGTACTTCCTTGTGTGTTATCCCTAACAGTATGGTTTCTTCTTGTAATTCTACTACCTTCCTTAGAATATTATCTTAGATTAAAAGGAACTTATCATATTCTTCTAGGAGGTCCTTTACCAAGTTAGAAACTCCTATGATCTCTTGGTAATACTATACCTAGTGCTAAAGAGACTCTATGTCTTGCCTAGATTCTTCTAGCTCTCTTTCTTCTGTTATGTCTTTATCTAATGAAGCATCAACTATGGACATACCTTCTAAAACATGATCACTCATATTGGACTTTTTTGTATCCATAACAACCTCCTCCAAGGTACATAGTACACCACTATCCAATGTGATCTTTCTCTTCCACTAATTCCTTCTCATAATTGACTTTATTTTCTTAACATGTGAAAAATATTCTAGATCATCCACTTCATCAATTGGTTGGGGTATAGGTTGGTCTCCCCGAGACAATATATTTCTCATTCTTCCAGGGGTGTGAAAATGTTCAATGGTGTCCTCCTAACTCTTCCCTTTGGGTGGGCATCTTGATTTTTTTCAGTCATCTAAGTCTCCGAAGTCTTCTCATGTTATTTATTTTTATGGGTCTTCTTAGCTATTTGATCTTTTTGAGCCTTATCAGTTGATTGATGTTGATGTGGAATTTGGTCCTATGTGGAGGATTTCTCCCCTTCTTTCTGCTTTTGAATTTTTTTATGATCAATATCCAAAATATTCTTACCCTTTCCTACTGACTGGGTTTGTTTTGGATTCTAAGCATTTGGAATGTCTTCTGGATCCTTGGGATCAGGGACATTTTCAATTGAGATATCAATATGATTTTTTCCATGTCTAGCAATCAAGATTGTGGCGTCCCCTTATGAATTTTATTATCTTTCACAATGTTACCCTGATTTTCTCTTGTAGCCTTTTCCTCTTTTAATTCTTGAGCAGGCTTGTTTGTGTCTATAAAATTCTCATTGGATATGGGCACAATTTGTTTCTCCATATCTTCCTCATCTTTTGTTAGGTCGATCATATTGGGACGTTTGGGAGTTGTTGGGTTCTTTTATTTATCCCTATTATTGTCCTCCTTCTTTTCTTTGTTTAACCCCTCAAACTATTCCTTTGATTTCTATTCCTCTTGAGCTCTCCTCTATTACTTTGCTAACTCTTCATATACATGCTTCTATTCTTCCATGTCTTTTCTAGACTTTTCTTCTCGTTCTCTCCTTCTTTGTTACAACATATATTAATTTTTATTTTCTTTCTCATCATCCATTCTTTCTTTTTCCAACAACTCCTAAGCAACATTTTTTTCTTGTTTATTCTTCAGTTCTATCTATGTCTTATTTTGATGTTTGTGTTCCTTGAGAACCCTTTCATGTTCTACTAGCATGGCTTGATGCTCTTGTTTTACATTCAAACTTTCTTCTTCTACTTTATTTTCCTCTTCAGATTCTTTGCTTGAGGCATCCCCTTGATTTATGATCTTTATTTTCTCTTCTAATGTAAGGGATGCAAAAATAGTCATGTTTGGATGAGCCCTCCTCTTTCTCACTTCCTGCCAATCTTGTGCATTTTCCGTAAAGATCTATTCCTTCCAATTCTCTTGTGCATAAGGATAGCTGATGGATACATGACCAACATTCCTAAGAACTAATCATTTATGATCATGTTTCATGAATCTTCCAATCATGAACATGAATTCTAACTGGATTTGACCTTCCTATTTACCATGCTTGGTATCCCTAATGGTATAATATCCTATTTGAAATTTGTAAGGAATAAATATTTTATTCTTATCTTTAACTAAGGTGTTATTTGAACCTTACATGATGACTGGTAAAAACTTTCACCAATCACAAGTCTGTTAGGTACATAGGTAGGTAGGAGGTGTAGTGGGCAGGTGGCTCCATATAAACTGAGGTAAGTGTGTTTTTCCTCCAAATAATAGTTTCCAATATAAGAAAGGATTTTCTTAGACGGTTTTGATATCTTGGGGCATTCCTTTCCAAATATAAGAGTATACAGGAATTATATGGAGAAATCACATATATGAGAGTATGATATTTTGTACTTGTTTTCCCATAAATTATTGAAATATACATGTACTAGTGGTTTAGAGATCTGCCAATTAAGTGACAATAATGGGAAATTATTATGAGCACATAATGAATCAAGTAAAAAAGAAACCATATGAAATGAAGAAACAACACCTAGTTCGGGTTTTTCAGCTTGTCCAATTTTGATGTTGATTTGTTTTGATATTATAGCTCCCCGGTTAAAATTCTTCCCCCACATAGCAACAGTGTACGCTAGATGTATCCAAGCTTCAGAAAAGTGTGAACAATATTTCTCCCCAAATAGCCTGCACATCAAGACCATCAGGTACATGTATGATTCTTGTAGACCAATGGTAGGGTATCGTCCTAATGACTTGTTCATAAACATTTTGTCTTCCTTCCACCAATTTGATAAAATCATACTGGTGTAATATTTTTGGTAGAAGGCCACTAAAAAATACTTGTTGAGTGATTCCTCTAATTCCTGGAACTTATAATACCTATTGATGTATTATGGAAGGAAAGACTTGATACACTCCCCTTTGTCAATATTGATCAAGCAACTATTATAGTCTATGTGATTTATAATCCATTCAACTAATTCTACATGGGGAAAGATCGGTGCTCTTGTTGAGGTCGAATGCAACCTAGACCTCCTGATATATTGGAAGACTTAGTCATCCACCTTTCTAAGCTCAGGGTCACTATGGGGGGTTGATTCTAGATAATATTTATATTTAAACTTAGTAAAAATTCCATTCCATCTAGGAATCAATACCTATGTGGTAGTGCCACCTGTGTTGGGTTATGTATCTTCATATAATGGTATTTTTGTTGATAACTTATTCAAAGGTAACCTGATAATCGATTTTGGTCTATTTGAAATGTGTGGCTCCTCTATATGAGGTGGTGTAGAGCTAGAAGCCTCCTTTAGTTCTACATCCCTCACCTTTTGCTTCTTTAGTGATTTTTGAACAAGTGTCCTTCTGGGAGGCATTTTTCCTACATCACAAAGAATTCAGAAACATGAGCAGTTGCATATCACTTAGAAATAATTAATCCAAGGAGAAGTAAAAAATTGTGAATCATACCTAATCATACAACCACTTGAAACCATCAATAATGGGATGGATACTACTTACCTAGAATAGACATGGATTGCTTGTTGTATCACTTATGAATGAGCAGGAAATATAGAGCTAAAACCATGAGTAGATGAAATGAAATCCTCTCATTTGAATGTTTTCTTTTTATGGTAGATATGTGAATAAAAGAAATGAAATTTCGAACGTGGGACATGTTGATTCTTAAAATCACAACGATGATTACTGCTCGCAAATGATTTCTAAGATCTATTAATTATCTATGATAATAATAATTAAATAGTAGGTGAGACCCCCTTGTAGATTAATGGTGCTATGATGGATGTGTTGCACTCATAGTTTGGTTTGTTGTTATAATGATACTTACATAGTCTTCTACAGTTGATGATGCAAGTCATGGTTTTACTCGTCATGGTGATATAAGATGGTTGGTTGAATGTATCATTGCTAAATGGTTTCGGTGGTCAGTTGCAACTTATCACAACACTATGGACATAACGGTTATTTTCTTACATTTGTTATGTTATGCATTAAAAATTGATTGATTATTTTATATACATGATTTTATGGGAGCTTAAAACAAAAAGAGGAAGAAATTATGGACAAACCTTAAGGTTATATGTGATTAAACAAATGACAGGTTGATGAACCTAGCTGATAGACTTATGCGCTTGATTAAAGGATTAATTATGAGACACATATGATAACATTATACATATGGTTATTGTTAAAGTTTTTATATGATTCAGAGTGGCACACTATGTAATGAATATAACATTGGTTATAGAAATGGATATGTGTTTGAATTAATGGTTGTTGTTATGGTTATGGGTTGTCTTGTACATTGAATTGAATAGGGCTAGGGGAGGAAGTGACATTCATTTAATGCATGTCACTCAAACAAACCTCGACCCCGTCACCCTATCCATAGTTGCATTTGGTTTTTTTGTCTCTGGTGGTTGTGGAAGCTCCGCAATTTCTGGTTTTTAAAGGAAAAACACAGTCCAAATCTTCCCTCAAAGCGATTTTTCCAGGTATGGCTCCTTTACTTTCCATACATGATGGTCCCTTTGTATTATGAATCGATTTGTTGGCTCAGGATTGCATGAGGTCTATGTTTTTTCTTGAGTTTTGGTTGTGTATCAGTGTTGTGCTTATTGTTTCTTCTGTTAATAATATGGACTATTGGCATTTTAAAGGAAAAATAATGGATTTTATTGCTTGGATAGACTGTGCATTGGTTTTTTTTGGTGTAAAACATGTCACTCAGCTTGGGGTTTTATTCTGGTTCTCTTTGGAAAATTATGATGTTGATGTAACAAGCTCTAAGTTTTTATTGCATGGGTTTTTACCACCATTCTTGGTACAAAGTCGTTGTCACTCCTTTTTGTCTCGGTCATTGTTATGATTCATTCCTCCAGGTTGCAATGCAACTATTGAGAGTTGCATTGTTCTTCCTTTGTTTTGACCGAGTCTCGAGCTATTGTTTGTTATGGAATTTACTTCACTATCATTGTTATTGAATGAATGGCACAATTGGGTTTTGGGCATCACCCAGTTCTTTAAATGGAAGCTTGTATATGTATTTGGTGGACACGGGTCATGCTTAGGGATTCTTCCACAATGTTCTTAAGCATTCACTTCTCTCATCTCTATTGTAGTGGCTGACTGATATGTTGGTAACCCTCATTGTCAAGATTTTTTTAAAGGTTGTAAACATTTGTGGTGAATGTGGAGAGGGAATAGGCTCTCTGTTTCTGCAAAAGACTCCTCTTTGATTACTTCTTTCTGACAACTTATTAAGGGGCACGACTCTCTGTGTTTTTGAAGTTTCTTCCTTGATTAAGCCAACTCCCATTACCTCTCTGTGATAAATGTTTTTTAAAATAAAGGGGCCATGTGTTATATGCATCCCCGAGTACTTTCCACTTGGTCTATTTATTGGTATCCCTTCATTGTAGTGTTAAACCCTAGCATGATCATGGTCCCATCAAAGTTTAAAAGACACTTGTGTGTTCCTAGTTTGTTGAGAACGACTAGTTTTTGGTTTAATGAGAACAAATTGGTTCTGCTTCTATTGAACACAACTTGGTGTTGTTGAGATCGACATGTTTCTTTTTCTCGGGCATTACAGGACTGTCTTTTGTTGGGAATTTTATTTTGAAGGAAGTCTATATATTTTTAATGTACACGGATCTCAGGCTCAGAATTACATATTTTATTGGTTAACTGCTATTGTTGAGTCAAGATTTGAGTCGATTATATTGTTGAACATTTGTATGTGATTGAATTGGGGCCCGATTATGAGTTTTAATGACGCTGGATTGTGTGAATCTGTGTTGAAAATTTGATAGTTGAAGGTTAATACTGGGCCTGTTCTTATTTGAGTTTAAGACACAAGTAGTTGGATGTCGATGGTTGGAATCACTGTGTATTTTTAGATTTTGTTTTTAAAAGGAAAAGGGTTTAGCATTGGAAAACAATAGAATGTGGCTCGAATGGTTATGATATTAATGTGAAAAGGAAAATTGAATTGTCTTTTTATTGAAGTTAGCAAGCATTTTGTTTGTAAATAAAGGAAAGTTAAATGATTTTGGTTTTAGAGTGGATGCTTATTGGATTGTGGTCTGAACAAAGTTATGGTTGTTGTTTGATCTAATTTATTTTTTATGAACAATATATGTATTATTACCTCTCCTACTATCACGTTTTCACTCATTATACCCCGCTCAGAATCCCAATTTCATTTTTACATGCTCTGTTCTTTAAAATAAATTAAACACTCTATATGGCAGTGGTAAAGATATGAGACTAAAATAGTTAGCAGGAGATATATTTTGGTATTGATTGAAAAATTAGTTATTTAATGAATTGTTGAGCAGTACTTGTGTTCTTACTCCCTGTCATGCTACCACTTTTCTCTCATTACAATCCCTCCAAATATCCCATGAACCATATTTCACTCCCTATTCACTTGGCAATTATTAAATAATTTAGTATGGATTGAATTGCATGGGTCTTATGTCAATTTTTGAGCCAAAATGTGTTTCATATAAAGAGAATGTCATGTATGGTATGTTAATATCTAGTTTCTAATGAATTGTTGTATACATGATGAGTTTCTTCAGCAGAGGTAGTCATGGAAAAAACAATAGGGGAAGAGGTAACTGGAACAGAGGGGCTATATAGTTCTGGCAAGTTAGTTTGAACTGGCAATATAGTTTGAACTGGGATCTTGTCACCTATAACCTTATTTAAGCATGAACGACTAGTTTTTGGTTTAATGAGCACAAATTGGTTCTGCTTCTATTGAGCACGCCTTGGTGTTGTTGAGATCGACATGTTTCTGTTTCTCGAGCATTATAGGACTATGTCTTTTGTTGGGAATTTTATTTTGAAGGAAGTCTGTAAATGTTTAATGTACATAGATCTTAGGCTCAGAATTGTTTTATACATGATGAGTTTCTTCAGCAGAGGTAGTCATGGAAAAAACAATAGGGGAAGAGGTAACTGGAACAGAGGGCCTAGAAGGCCCATAGTCTCAATTCATTTTGATGTCAACCCTCAGGAGTTTAACCAGATTTTTCAAGTTGGGTTATTCTATTGGATTGCACAAGGGATAGTTCATCCTAGACCAGAGAAGCCTCCCTTCTAGCCTCAAAATATTCTTGGTACTCCTATGCCTCCTCATGTATCCATGCAACCAGAAGTTTGTTAAGAACCAAATATCAATATAGCATAGAAAAACCTCAGAATATGTATTCAATGCCTTGAAAAAGAGATAATTTCAGATAATAAGCCTCTTCGAGGGGGAAACTCCTTTTACCCCACATAAATTTTCAAGTACAAGATGATTCCAAATGAAAATGTCTCCTTGGTATATATAGGAGTCTAGGAGGTATAATTACAACTGATGGAATAAAGTCAACATAAATAAAATAACATTATTAATGTAATATGCCCCAATTAAGGGGTAATGAGCCAATATTAGTGCTTAACATGCCCCTCCCCTTGAGACAAGTGTTGTCCACAATGCTTGAGTAAATCTAGATGCTTCTGTATAAAAGACTCATCTTCCTAAGTGGAATCTCCACCCGGTAGTTTCCTCCATTTAATGAGATACTCTGAAATGGATCTATTCCTCAACTGGCGAATTCTTGTGTCAGTGATGGCTTCAAATCCAATATGATTTTTCCCTCCTCGTCAAGTTCTGGCAATATAGTTTGAACTGGGATCTTGTCACCTATAACCTTATTTAAGCATGAACGACTAGTTTTTGGTTTAATGAGCACAAATTGGTTCTTCTTCTATTGAGCACGCCTTGGTGTTGTTGAGATCGACATGTTTCTGTTTCTCGAGCATTATAGGACTATGTCTTTTGTTGGGAATTTTATTTTGAAGGAAGTCTGTAAAAGTTTAATGTACACGGATCTTAGGCTCAGAATTACATATTTTATTGGTTAACTGCTATTGTTGAGTCAAGATTTGAGTCGATTATATTGTTGAACATCTGTATGTGATTGAATTGGGGCCCGATTATGAGTTTTAGTGACGGTGCATTGTGTGAATCTGTGTTGAAAATTTGATAGTTGAAGGTTAATATTGGGCCTGTTCTTATTTGAGTTTAAGACACAAGTAATTGGATGTCAATGGTTGGAATCACTGTGTATTTTTAGATTTTGTTTTTAAAAGGAAAAGGGTTTAGCATTGGAAAACAATAGAATGTGGATCAAATGGTTATGATATTAATGTGAAATGGAAAATTGAATTGTCTTTTTACTGAAGTCAGCAAGCATTTTGTTTGTAAATAAAGGAAAGTTAAATGATTTTGGTTTTAGAGTGGATGCTTATTGGATTGTGGTCTAAACAAAGTTATGGTTGTTGTATGATCTATTTTATTTTTTATGAACAATATCTGTATTATTACCTCTCATACTATCACTTTTTCACTCATTATACCCCGCTCAGAATCTCAATTTCATTTTTACATGCTCTGTTCTTTAAAATAAATTAAACACTCTATATGGCAGTGGTAAAGATATGAGACTAAAATAGTTAGCAAGAGATATATTTTGGTATTGATTGCACAGTTAGTTATTTAATGAATTGTTGAGTTGTACTTGTGTTCTTACTCCCTGCCATGCTACCACTTTTCTCTCATTACAATCCCTCCAAATATCCCATGAACCATATTTCATTCCCTGTTCACTTGGCAATTATTAAATAATTTAGTATGGATTGAATTGCATGGGTCTTATGTCAATTTCTGAGTAAAAATTTGTTTCATATAAAGATAATGTCATGTATGGTATGTTAATATCTAGTTGCTAATGAATTGTTGTATACATGATGAGTTTCTTCAGCAGAGGTAGTCATGGAAAAAACAATAGGGGAAGAGGTAACTGGAAGAGAGGGCCTAGAAGGCCCATATTCTCAATTCATTTTGATGTCGATCCTCATGAGTTGAACCAGATTTTTGAAGTTGGGTTATTCAATTGGATTGGACAAGGGATAGTTCATCCTAGACCAGAGAGGCCTCCCTCCTAGCCTCAAAATATCCTTGGTACTTATGTGCCTCCTCATGTATCCATGCAACCAGAAGTTTGTTAAGAACCAAATATCAATATAGCATAGAAAAACCTCAGTATAAGTACTCAACGGCTTGAAAAAGAGATAATTTCAGATAATAAGCCTCTTCGAGGGGGCAACCTCCTTTTACCCCACATAAATGTTCAAGTACAAGATGATTCCAAATGAAAATGTCTCCTTGGTATATATATGAGACTAGGAGGTATAATTACAACTGATGGAATAAAACCAACATAAATAAAATAACATTACTAATGTAATATGCCCCAATTAAGGGGTAATGAGCCAATATTAGGGCTTAACATGCCCCTCCCCTTGAGACAATTGTTGTCCACAATGCTTGAGTAACTATAGATTCTTCTGTATAAAAGACTCATCTTCCTAAGTGGAATCTCCAGCCGGTAGTTTCCTCCATTTAATGAGATACTCTGAAATGGATCTATTCCTCAGCTGGCGAATTCTTGTGTTAGTGATGGCTTCAAAATCCAATATGATTTTTACTTCCTCGTCAAGTTCTGGCAATATAGTTTGAACTGGGATCTTGTCGCCTATAACCTTCTTTAAGCATGAACGACTAGTTTTTGGTTTAATGAGCACAAATTGGTTCTGCTTCTATTGAGCACGACTTGGTGTTGTTGAGATCGACATGTTTCTGTTTCTCGGGCATTATAGGACTATGTCTTTTGTTGGTAATTTTATTTTGAAGGAAGTCTGTATATGTTTAATGTACACGGATCTCAGGCTCAGAATTACATATTTTATTGGTTAACTGCTATTGTTGAGTCAAGATTTGACTCAATTATATTGTTGAACATCTGTATGTGATTGAATTGGGGCCGGATTATGAGTTTTAATGACAATGGATTGTGTGAATCTGTGTTGAAAATTTGATAGTTGAAGGTTAATACTGGGCCTGTTCTTATTTGAGTTTAAGACACAAGTAGTTGGATGTCGATGGTTGGAATCACTGTGTATTTTTAGATTTTGTTTTTAAAAGGAAATGTGTTTAGCATTGGAAAACAATAGAATGTGGCTCGAATGGTTATTATATTAATGTGAAATGGAAAATTGAATTGTCTTTTTATTGAAGTCAGAAAGCATTTTGTTTGTAAATAAAGGAAAGTTAAATGATTTTGGTTTTAGAGTGGATGCTTATGGATTGTGGTTTGAACATAGTTATGGTTGTTGTTTGATCTAATTTATTTTTTATGAACAATATCTGTATTATTACCTCTCATACTATCACTTTTTCACTCATTATACCCTGCTCAGAATCCCAATTTCATTTTTACACGCTTTGTTCTTTAAAATAAATTAAACACTCTATATGGCAGTGGTAAAGATATGAGACTAAAGCAGTTAGCAAGACATATATTTTGGTATTGATTGCACAATTAGTTATTTAATGAATTGTTGAGTAGTACTTGTGTTCTTACTCCCTGTCATGCTACCACTTTTCTCTCATTACAATCCCTCCAAATATCCCATGAACCATATTTCACTCCCTGTTCACTTGGAAATTATTAAATAATTTAGTATGGATTGAATTGCATGGGTCTTATGTCAATTTTTGAGCCAAAATTTGTTTCATATAAAGAGAATGTCATGTATGGTATGTTAATATCTAGTTGCTAATGAATTGTTGTATACATGATGAGTTTCTTCAGTAGAGGTAGTCATGGAAAAAACAATAGGGGAAGAGGTAACTGGAACAGAGGGCCTAGAAGGCCCATATTCTCAATTCATTTTGATGTTGATCCTCAGGAGTTGAACCAGATTTTTCAAGTTGGGTTATTCAATTGGATTGGACAAGGGATAGTTCATCCTAGACCAGAGAGGCCTCCCTTCTAGCCTCAAAATATCCTTGGTACTCCTGCGCCTCCTCATGTATCCATGCAACCAGAAGTTTGTTAAGAACCAAATATCAATATAGCATAGAAAAACCTCAGAATGCCTTGAAAAAGAGATAATTTCAGATAATAAGCCTCTTCGAGGGGGAAACCTCCTTTTACCCCACATAAATGTTCAAGTACAAGATGATTCCAAATGAAAATGTCTCCTTGGTATATATAGGACACTAGGAGGTGTAATTACAACTGATGGAATAAAGCCAACATAAATAAAATAAAATTACTAATGTAATATGCCCTAATTAAGGGGTAATGAGCCAATATTAGGGCTTAACATGCCCCTCCCCTTGAGACAAGTGTTGTCCACAATGCTTGAGTAACTCTAGATGCTTCTGTATAAAAGACTCATCTTCCTAAGTGGAATCTCCAGTCAATAGTTTCCTCCATTTAATGAGATACTCTGAAATGGATCTATTCCTCAGCTGGCAAATTCTTGTGTCAGTGATGGCTTCAAAATCCAATATGATTTTTCCTTCCTCGTCAAGTTCTGGCAATATAGTTTGAACTGGGATCTTGTCGCCTATAACCTTCTTTAAGCATGAATGACTAGTTTTTGGTTTAATGAGCACAAATTGGTTCTTCTTCTATTGAGCACGACTTGGTGTTGTTGAGATCGACATGTTTCTGTTTCTCGGGCATTATAGGACTATGTCTTTTGTTGGGAATTTTATTTTGAAGGAAGTCTGTATATGTTTAATGTACACGGATCTCAGGCTCAGAATTACATATTTTATTGGTTAAATTCTATTGTTGAGTCAAGATTTGAGTCGATTATATTGTTGAACATCTGTATGTGATTGAATTGGGGCCCGGTTATGAGTTTTATTGACGGTGGATTGTGTGAATCTGTGTTGAAAATTTGATAGTTGAAGGTTAATACTGGGCCTGTTCTTATTTGAGTTTAAGACACAAGTAGTTGGATGTCGATGGTTGGAATCACTATGTATTTTTAGGTTTTGTTTTTAAAAGGAAAAGGGTTTAGCATTGGAAAACAATAGAATGTGGCTCGAATGGTTATGATATTAATGTCAAATGGAAAATTGAATTATCTTTTTATTGAAGTCAACAAGAATTTTGTTTGTAAATAAAGGAAAGTTAAATGATTTTGGTTTTAGAGTGGATGCTTATTGGATTGCGGTCTGAACAAAGTTATGGTTGTTGTTTGATCTAATTTATTTTTTATGAACAATATCTGTATTATTACCTCTCATACTATCAATTTTTCACTCATTATACCCTGCTCAGACTCTCAATTTCATTTTTACATGCTCTGTTCTTTAAAATAAATTAAACACTCTATATGGAAGTGGTAAAGATATGAGACTAAAATAGTTAGCAGGAGATATATTTTGGTATTGATTGCACAGTTAGTTATTTAATGAATTGTTGAGTAGTACTTGTGTTCTTACTCCCTGTCATGCTACCACTTTTCTCTCATTACAATTCCTCCAAATATCCCATGAACCATATTTCACTCCCTATTCACTTGGCAATTATTAAATAATTTAGTATGGATTGAATTGCATGGGTCTTATGTCAATTTCTGAGCCAAAATTTGTTTCATATAAAGAGAATGTCATGTATTGTATGTTAATATCTAGTTTCTATTGAATTGTTGTATACATGATGAGTTTCTTCAGTAGAGGTAGTCATGGAAAAAACAATAGGGGAAGACGTAACTGGAAGAGAGGGCCTAGAAGGCCCATATTCTCAATTCATTTTGATGTTGATCCTCAGGAGTTGAACCAGATTTTTCAAGTTGGGTTATTCAATTGGATTGGACAAGGGATAGTTCATCCTAGACCAGAGAGGCCTCCCTTCTAGCCTCAAAATATCCTTGGTACTCCTGTGCCTCCTCATGTATCCATGCAACCAAAATTTTGTTAAGAACCAAATATCAATATAGCATAGAAAAACCTCAGAATAAGTACTCAACACCTTGGAAAAGAGATAATTTCAGATAATAAGCCTCTTTGAGGGGGCAACATCCTTTTACCCCACATAAATGTTCAAGTACAAGATGATTCCAAATGAAAATGTCTCCTTGGTATATATAGGAGACTAGTAGGTATAATTACAACTGATGGAATAAATCCAACATAAATAAAATAACATTACTAATGTAATATGCCCCAATTAAGGGGTAATGAGCCAATATTAGGGCTTAACATGCCCCTCACCTTGAGACAAGTGTTGTCCACAATGCTTGAGTAACTCTAGATGCTTTTGTATAAAAGACTCATCTTCCTAAGTGGAATCTCCAGCCGGTAGTTTCCTCCATTTAATGAGATACTCTGAAACAGATCTATTCCTCAGCTGGCGAATTCTTGTGTCAGTGATGGCTTCAAAATCCAATATGATTTTTCCTTCCTTGTCAAGTTCTGGCAATATAGTTTGAACTGGGATCTTGTCGCCTATAACCTTCTTTAAGCATGAACGACTAGTTTTTGGTTTAATGAGCACAAATTGGTTCTGCTTCTATTGAGCATGACTTGGTGTTGTTGAGATCGACATGTTTTTGTTTCTCGGGCATTATAGGACTATGTCTTTTGTTGGGAATTTTATTTTGAAGGAAGTCTGTATATGTTTAATGTACACGGATATTAGGCTCAGAATTACATATTTTATTGGTTAACTACTATTGTTGAGACAAGATTTGAGTCGATTATATTGTTGAACATCTATATGTGATTGAATTAGGGCCCGATTATGAGTTTTAATGACGGTGGATTGTGTGAATCTGTGTTGAAAATTTGATAGTTGAAGGTTAATACTGGGCCTATTCTTATTTGAGTTTAAGACATAAGTAGTTGGATGTCGATGGTTGGAATCACTGTGTATTTTTAGATTTTGTTTTTAAAAGGAAAAGGGTTTAGCATTGGAAAACAATAGAATGTGGCTCGAATGGTTATGATATTAATGGGAAAAGGAAAATTGAATTGTCTTTTTATTGAAGTCAGCAAGCATTTTGTTTGTAAATAAAGGAAAGTTAAATGATTTTGGTTTTAGAGTGGATGCTTATTGGATTGCGGTCTGAACAAAGTTATGGTTGTTGTTTGATCTAATTTATTTTTTATGAACAATATATGTATTATTACCTCTCATACTATCACTTTTTCACTCATTATACCCCGCTCAGAATCCCAATTTCATTTTTACATGCTTTTTTCTTTAAAATAAATTAAACACTCTATATGGCAGTGGTAAAGATATGAGACTAAAATAGTTAGCAAGAGATATATTTTGGTATTGATTGCACAGTTAGTTATTTAATGAATTGTTGAGTAGTACTTGTGTTCTTTCTCCCTGTCATGCTACCACTTTTCTCTCATTACAATCCCTCCAAATATCCCATGAACCATATTTCATTCCCTGTTCACTTGGCAATTATTAAATAATTTAGTATGGCTTGAATTGCATGGGTCTTATGTCAATTTCTGAGCCAAAATTTGTTTCATATAAAGAGAATGTCATGTATGGTATGTTAATATCTAGTTGCTAATGAATTTTTGTATACATGATGAGTTTCTTCAGCAGAGGTAGTCATGGAAAAAACAATAGGGGAAGAGGTAACTGGAAGAGAGGGCCTAGAAGGCCCATATTCTCAATTCATTTTGATGTTGATCCTTAGGAGTTGAACCAGATTTTTCAAATTGGGTTATTCAATTGGATTGGACAAGGGATAGTTCATCCTAGACCAGAGAGGCCTCCCTTCTAACCTCAAAATATCCTTGGTACTCCTGTGCCTCCTCATGTATCCATGCAACCAGAAGTTTGTTAAGAACCAAATATCAATGTAGCATAGAAAAACCTCAAAATAAGTACTCAACGCCTTGAAAAAGAGATAATTTCAGATAATAAGCCTCTTCGAGGGGGCAACCTCCTTTTACCCCACATAAATGTTCAAGTACAAGATGATTCCAAATGAAAATGTCTCCTTGGTATATATAGGAGACTAGGAGGTATAATTACAACTGATGGAATAAAGCCAACATAAATAAAATAGCATTACTAATGTAATATGCCCCAATTAAGGGGTAATGAGCCAATATTAGGACTTAACATGCCCCTCCCCTTGAGACAAGTGTTGTCCACAATGCTTGAGTAACTCTAGATGCTTCTATATAAAAGACTCATCTTCCTAAGTGGAATCTCCAACCGATAGTTTCCTCCATTTAATGAGATACTCTGAAATGGATCTATTCCTTAGCTGGAGAATTCTTGTGTTAGTGATGGCTTCAAAATCCAATATGATTTTTCCTTCCTTATCAAGTTCTGGAAATATAGTTTGAACTGGGATCTTGTCGCCTATAACCTTCTTTAAGCATGAAACATGGAAAACTGAGTGTACTCATGAAGATGCAGGCAACTCTAATTTGTATGACATAGTACCAATCTTTTGCAACACGTTATAAGGGCCATAGTACTTTGGTGATAATTTGTTATCCTTATTGGCTTGCTTGAGGGACATCTGTTTGTATGGTTGTAATCTTAAAAACACCTAATCCCCTACTTCAAAACTTCTTTCACTATGATGTTTATCTTCTTGTTGTTTCATGCGATTTTGTGCCATGGTCAGGTTGTCCTTTAAGATTTGGAGAACTTGTTGTTGATGCTTGATGTGATCTTGCACTGCTTGAACCTTAGATTTTTCTTTTAGAGAAGAAGTGATGGAAGGAGGGTGGTATCCATAGAGTGCCATAAATGGTGTCATTTTTTTGCAGTATGAAAGGAAGTGTTAAACCACCATTCTGCCAAGGGAAACCATTTTAACCATTGTGTTTGTTTATATTCTGCCAAGGGCAACCATTTTAACCATTTTGTTTGTTTATATTCTGCCAAGAGCAACCATTTTAACCATTGTGTTGGTTTATCAGAGACAAAGCAATGAGGCTAGCCTTCCAGACATTTGTTCACTATCTCAGTTTGTCCATCATATTGAGGATGATAGGATGAGCTATGAGCCATTTGAGTACCCAAACAAGAAAATAATTCTTTCCAAAAGTGTTCAGTGAAGATGGGATCTCTGTTACTTACAATAATCTTTGGGCTTCCATGTATCTTTTGACCTATCTCCGTGAATGCGGTGGAAACTATACTAGTTTTGAAGGGATGAGAGAGTGCACAAAAGTGTGCGTACTTGGTCAGTCTATCAACAATAACCATGATGACACTCTTTCCTTCATACTTCGGTAACCCTGTGATGAAATCCATGGAAACCTCCTCCCAACGCTGACTTGCGATGGCTAATGGTTGTAAAATACCTGGGGTCTTAATTGTTTCCACCTTATTTTTTTGGCAAACCAAACATTCTGCCACAAACCTTTGAACATCAGTTTTAAGGCCATCCCAAAAAAAATCCTTCTTGACTCTATGGTATGTTTTCAAAAATCCCAAGTGTCGTCCTACTAGAGAGGTGTGCAATTCCAATAGTAACTTTTGTTTGATTTGGGAGTTCTTACATAAATATAAGCGATATTTGTATCATAGTGAATCATTTTTCCATGTAAATGTATCTGATGCACTGGAATCCTGCTACAACCTTTGAATGAGAGTCCACACTTTTTCGTCATTCTTCCATCCATCCCTTCCTTCTATTATCCAATCGGGTTGGATGATCGAGATAGCACAGAGAAGGGACTCAACATCTTCATCCTTTCTTAAGAGTGCATCTGCCACAACATTTTGCTTCCCCTTTTTATAGACGATTTCAAAATCATAACCCAATATCTTGGTTACCCATTTTTGTTGTTCTTCTGAAGATAGTCTTTGTTCCAAGAAGTATTTAAGACTATCATGATTTGTTTTGACCTTGAAGTGCCTACCTATTAGGTAAGGACACCATTTCTTCAATGCATGTAGTATTGCCATCATTTCCTTCTCATAAATGGGTTTGTGTAAGTCCTTTCCCTTGAGTGTTTGACTTTCAAAAGCTAGGGGACTTCCTGCTTGCATTAGGACAACACCAATTCCATTTCCCAAGGCATCACATTCCACAATAAAGGTTTTTGTGAAGTCTGGGGTGGTCAAGACAGGAGCTTTGCATGTCACCTCTTTAAGTTGTTCAAAAGCTGTAGTTGCCTCTGGATTCCATGAAAATGCATCCTTATTAGTTAGTGTCTTTAAAGGTGCTACTATTCTTCCATAGTGCTGAACAAATTTGCAGTAGTAACTTGTCAAACCCAAAAATCCTCTAAGATTCTTCAATGTTTTAGGAATCGACCAATCCATCATGGCCTTAATCTTGTTAGGGTCTACCTTGACACCTTCATGAGATAAAATATGACCTAAATACTTTACCTCCTTCACTCCAAAGAAACATTTGGATGGTTTGGCATATAGTTGTTGCTCCTTTAGTAGTTGTAGCACCTTGTCAACATGTCACACATGATCCTCCCAAGACTTGCTATAGATTAGTATATCATCAAAAAATACTAACACAAATGTTCGAAGGAAGGGCTTGAAAATGGAATTCATCAACCCTTGGAACATGGAAGGTGCATTTGTAAGGCCAAAAGGCATGACCAAAAATTCATAATGGCCTTCATGAGTTCGGAATGTTGTTTTTGGGATATCTTCTTCCTTCATTCTAATGGGATGATACCTTGAATGAAGATCCAATTTTGTGAAATAGATTTCTCCATGTAGTTCATCTAACAATTCATCAATGACGGGAATGGGAAACTTATCTTTAATAGTGATCTTTTTGAGCTCTCTATAATCTGGACACATACTCCATGAGATATATTTCTTGAATACCATTACCACTGGTGTAGAGTAAGAACTTTGGCTAGGTATAATAATGTCAGCCTCCAACATTTCTTCAACCATGCGCTCAATTTCACTCTTCTGGACATAAGGGTATCTGTATGGCCTGATGTTAGAAGGAACACTCCCAGGAATTAGTTGAATTTCATGATCATGATTTCGAGTGGGTGGAAGACCTTTGGGAATATCTTCAAATACTTTGGAATGCTTATCAATGATCCCTTGGAGATCTTGAAGAATAAATGGCTTAGATGTTTGAACATCTAGTGAGCATAGTTGTGCAATAATGCCTTTATGCTTCTTTTTCAATAATTTTGTCATGCCATTAGAGCTTATCACCTTACCTGGTTTCCCTGTGATACCTCTTGACTCAATTTCTTTTCCTTCCAATGAAAATTTCATGAAAAATTATTGAAAATTAAAAGCCACTATTCCTAATGATTGTAACCATTGGATTCCTAGTACAACATAAGCACCACCCATGGGTATAGCAATCATTGGACTATTCATTACATATTCCCCTATAGTAAGATTGATCTTATTGAATTTTCCTGAGAAATTGATAGTTCCTCCATCTACAATCATTACTTGAGACTTCGGTGCTGGATATACAAAGAAATTGAGAGATTTGGATAATTTATAGTGAATGAAATTATGAGTATTGTCATAATCAATTAGGACTATTACCTTTTGCTTTTTGATGTATCCTTCGATCTTGAGGGTTTGAGGAGTGATAATTCCAGCCAATTCATTACACGATATCATGGGAGTCAACTCTTCAGATGAAATTGCTTCTACATTTTCATCTTGAGATGGTTCTTGTTCTTCTTCCTCTTCACAATCTATGTAGAATAATTTCTTCTCACCACACTTATGTCCCTTACTGTACTTTCTGTCACAATTAAAGAATAAACCTTTTGCTTTTGTTTCCTCCAATTGTTGAGGTGTCAACCTTGTAGGTTGAGGTGTTTTAGAATAAGGAGCATTATTCTCTCTATAGATGTTAGGATTGGTCCTTCTAGTAGCCATAGCCATATTTTTACTTTCAACATTTTTTGCCACCCTAAATGCATTCTCCAATGATTTTGGTTCCCAAAGGCGAACCTCATGTTGCATGTTATCTCTTAAATTTCCTATGAATACATCAATCAAGTGCTCATATGGAATATATGTTACCTTTATATTCAATCTTTGGAAGTTCTCAATGTGATCTATAACTGAACCCTTTTGCTTGAGATTTATCAATTGGCTAAAGAAGGTATTGCTCCTTGTATCCTCATAATGTGCTATCATTTCTTCAGTGAAAATTGTCCAAGTGACAAGTGATTTGCGAGAACAAAGCCATATATACCATACAAGTTGATTGGGTTCTAAATATAAAAAAGAATTTCGTACCTTTTGTGTATGTGGCATATTATGTAGATCAAAGAATGGCTCCATCTGAAGTATCCATGTGATGGGGTCCTTGCCATCAAACTTCCTCATATCGACCTTAGGAATGTGGTTGGTATTCAACCCAAGAATAGATTTTCTCCATTCTTGATTCACCTTCCTTGTGTCCTCATCATGAATTTCATGGGATGCATTTTCACTTTCAGGTGTCCTTTCTGTTACAATTTTTTTCAATACTTCCATGATCTCCCCTTTTAAAACATCAATCTTAGTATTTATTGTCTCAAACTTAGCTTCTGTTGAATCCATCATCTCTTGTAGTTCATCTTTTGTTACTGTCTTCTTTTTTAAATCATTTATGTCCTTGTGCATTTCTTCACCTTCATCAAGAGTCCAAGTAGGATTGTCTGGAGTCTTATTTGGTGTAGAAGTTCCCTTTTTGGGTGGCGTGTTGGCCAAGTATCACTTTTGAACCTTGATTTTGAGGTGGTCCTATTAGACAATCTTTCTTCTGTTGTATATCCCATGTTTCAGCCTTTCTGGTTATGAAAATTTCTTTTTTTTAGTCCTCTGATATTTCTTCTCTGCAATGCCACAGGTCTGATCAAAATTGGATGTGCCAAGTGGCATTTATGGTAACTTCCCCACAACTTGCTGATTTTTGGACTTTCTAGGAGATCTCAAATGTATAGCATGCCCCACACAAAATAATTGATATAAAATTCTGAAACGCATACCAGAAATACTACAAACTATCCAATATCCAATGAAACTAGTCTCACTCAATTTGGATGCTCTAGGAAGAAGTTATGATTGTTGTACCTGGAACACCTTCTTGACACTAGTCAATAGGACTAGTCAGATACCCTGTCTTCCATAGGGTGTATCTACAAATGTAATATGACCCAAAAGCTGAAAGTTTTACCACATCTACCTTACTAATTTCTGTAAATATCCTTTGAAGTTTATGGTCTGAAACGTTACAAAAACTGTTTTATAGAGAAAATTCCGCAATGACTCATTTCAGTATGATTCTAGAACCCTATCTTGCACAGGTTGTATCTCCGAAAGTATAAAGCCTCAGGAGATTAAATTTTAACCCAACGTACCTTGATCTGTATACTAAATATCCTCCAATCCGTTTCTTCTGAAATGTTGTAGAAAAAAAGTTATAGCAAAAATTCCAAGTTGTCTCAGATGCAACAACAAAACCCCAAGACCTTGATCTCTGATACCATATGTTAAGAACCAAATATCAATATAGCATAGAAAAACCTCAGAATAAGTACTCAACGCCTTGAGAAAGAGATAATTTCAGATAATAAGACTCTTCGATGGGGCAACCTCCTTTTACCCCACATAAATGTTCAAGTACAAGATGATTCCAAATGAAAATGTCTCCTTGGTATATATAGGAGACTAGGAGGTATAATTACAACTAATGGAATAAAGCCGACATAAATAAAATAACATTACTAATGCAATATGCCCCAATTAAGGGGTAATGAGCCAATATTAGGTATTAACAAAGTTCCTGAGAATGATGGATGGTAGGAGATTGTTCATCCGATAGTATCCCACCATCGTAGTTGTCCCAACTTGTCTTTACCTCCTCCTCCTCCACCTGTAAATCCAAATGCTGATATTGATCCTGTAAATTTACCAGTTCAATCCCCTCATGCTAGCAAACGGCTTAAAATCAAGCCCCCCCAAGTGCAAGACAAAGGTAAAGTTGTTGCTTTCCCCTCATCTCCTTCAAATGACTCAACAAAATCAATGTCCTCCCATATTGACTTGAGGGACAATTGTTCCCATATTATTGGTGAGATTAAGCCTCAAGGTTCGGATCAACCTAAGGCTAATTCTGGGAAGTCCAAAGGGGACAACAGTGACAGAAGAAGAATTTCCTCTCAAAGTGGAAAATATGGTTTTTAATTTATGTGTTTACGGTTTATTTGATGAAGACAATGGATTGCAGAGAGTTTTGGACAACAAACTATTTTTTGGAATAATGTGGTTATTAAATATTTTGAATTTAATTTGAATTATTTCTGATATTTAATATTCAAATTTTGGAAATGTTTATGGGAGATACAAGGAGGTATGTGTTTAAATGGTTATCTAATTGTGTTTATTTTTGTAAAGAATAAAAAGGGAGTCACAAGGGGTCCCACATACTTATTTATTATTTAATAAAGACCCTTAACTATTATTATTATTACTTTTGATACTGAGAGGGGGGTGAATCGATA
>ML805734.1:127401-137988 GCA_009831015.1 Picea engelmannii
TTACTCCAATATTCAAAATTTCTTCCATCAAATGGTGGAATCCCATTTGGAATGTTATCTTCCATTTCTGCATAGGATCTTCCTTCTAGTGGTTAAATTGTACTAAAGGTAACCTGCTCTGATACCAATTGTTGATACTGAGAGGGGGGTGAATTAGTATCAAGTACAATTTAAAACATTTTTCAACTTATACTTAAACCATTCAATTATATCCAATGAGCAATTAACAATAGTATAAGAGTTACACCAATACACCACAATACACCATGCACAATATATGAGAAATAATCAATAGTTATTGTTCAAGAGAATTAATGACTTCCAAAGGTAGCTACAGCTTCCAAATGTAAAGGGAGGGATAAAATTCCAAGAGGAAGATACAATCCTCCAATATAAAGAGAGATTTGAACTCTCCATCCTTGCCCCTTCCTTCCACCCAAGAATATATGAGAGACAATAAAACTTCACATTAAATCATCACCATCAACCAACCATCACATAGAACCTGATAATGCTTCCTGAAACTTATTCAATTTCTGCAATTCTTCAATTCTTGGAATACTCTGATCCTGTAGATAATATTAATCAATTTATTCTCTAAAAATTCTCCAAGTTTCACTCCCTGAATCCTAACAAAAACAAGTTATAGAGAGAATGGTAGACCTTATTCAATTCTAGTTTATTCAGGAGACCTAATTTGTACAGAATGCCCCGTGCTCAATATTTAACATCCAATTCTGAAACTTGCACAAAAGAAACTACAGTCTGTACGATTTCCAATTCAATTTTTCCCACTTCATTTGGATTCTCTATGAAGCAGTTATGACTGTTTTACCCAAAACAACTGTTTATTGACTAGCTTCAAGACTGGTCAAAAACCCTATCTTCCACAGAGTGTATCTCCATAATTATAGAAAATAAAGAGCTGAAACATTTACCAAAGGTACCTTGATATGTCTTCTCAATACCCTAGCAATTTCACCATCTGAATCGTTCTAGAAAAAACATTATAGCGAAAATGGTAAGATGACCTGAAAATAACATACCTTAGAACACATCACCAAAAGACTTCATCCTCCCTTGAAATTTGGCCTTCTTTACTTCTAATTTCCTCTGAAATTTGACTTGTGTATCAAATGAATGTATAATGATATTTACTTATACCATTTATGTCACTTCCTTTTAACATTAGGGCCAATCTGACACTTTCTTATTTTGTAATTTTTTTCTTTAATTATCTTCAGGGCCTACATGTACTTCCTTCTTCAATTCACTTTGTCATATTCAAAAATCCATTTCTCCTCAACCATGAGGATCCATGTGACGTGCCACATACCACTAGAAACAACATGATGTATACTATCCATCCATGGGTCTTGTATCTACATGTGCATTTTCCTTCATGTCCAAATACCTTCATCAATCTTGCGTTCCAAATCCCATGACTAGGGTTGACATCAATAACAACAACCAATCTTCCAACAATTACTTCCCCTAAACTAAAATTAGTTAAGTTTAATTAACTTAAATAAAGGACGTAGTTGAACTACTTCAACTGATTTGGAATGCATAAAATCCCAATGAGAAGGAAGAACAAGAGGACAATAGAAGGAGAAAGAAATACTAAGGTTTTCTCTTTTGTTTTTATGAGATAGTTTGGTTTGCATTCATTCTTGAGTTCATTAAAGGCCTAATTCTCTTTTTGACAGTGGGGTCATATTGTAGACAACAAGGTTCAAAGCTTAACCATATCATTCAGATGCTTTTTTCATAGGTGTTGATCTATCTTTGATAGTCTGTGTATACTTGTATGTTTATGAATTAAATTTCATAGCTGATAAAGGATATTGTGTAGAGTCAAATTGGTAGCAGTCTATGGCAAGATGATCCATAATTTAAAGTTCATTTTTTACTTCTTGTCAGATTCCTTTTGTATGGTTTTCATCGGGGATATCTAAATTTGACTTTGATCCATGCCCTCACAGGTATTTTGTAAAGAGAAATATACTTTGATTTCTTGGAATGAAATAAAGTGATTGTTATTCTATCTCATTTGCATGTATCTGTGACTTGGTTATTTTTTCTTTTGATCTCCACATTTATTTTCTGTAATCTGTATAATTTTTAGAAAATTACATAAAAATTTGATGTTATTTTGCAACATTCTTTCATAAAAAAATCATCCTAAACACTTGTAATTAATACTTGTGGATTAGGAAAGCAATTGTTTTTAGGCTATAAAACATAGGGTGATAAACCCGACTATCTTGTCTTATCCAGGCAAGATTCGAAAAATGATTGAGTAAGATAATTCATATATTTTCCTCAACATTTATTTGGGGACCATACTAGGGAGATCTTCCATATCTCTCTGGTTAATGGTACACTTGATTATCATTGAATATGTTTTTGTTTCTAGTTTTGATTCTTTGACTATTTTATTTTCTTCGTGACAGTGCTTGTTACAAGGAAACCCAATATTGATCTCGGTCTTAAAGACCAAACCAACATTTCTATATCCTTATTTGATACCATCTTAGAGACTGCTAATACTCAGGTTGAGCTTGAATGCTCGTGGGAAGTTATTGAACAAGACGTAAGTGTCCAAGAATGTTGGGAAGCTATGCAAAGACAGCCTAGGAATCAGCCATAGATTTATTTTTTCTAAATTTTTGATCTTCTTTCATGTCCTTAAATGCTCGCATCTCTAGGAGAAGAAGAGTTTTATCACCTGATATCAACCCTATTGCTGAAATAGGAAGAATAAACATTTTTTTTTTCAACCCAACAAGGTACTCTAAGGAGAACTTTGTCTAATTCAGCCAGTTTGACTTTCTCTCCCTTACCCATCATTAACCAAATGGAATTTGGTGGTGGCTCTGGTGGCACTGGAGGTGCCTCAACTTCCCAACTTTTAGCCTCATTAGTGATTAGAAGCTTGTATAGTCATCAAATTCCAGTCCAATCAAATACAAACCCTGCCCAGTTCATTAAAAAGTATGGGCTCTTTCAATTCGAAGAGGATGCTACTACTACCCCCTGGCATCTATATTCCTCGATAAACCTAGAACCTGCCACTCATTTGCTTCCTAAATTCAAAAAACATCTCTCTAAGTTTTCTGGAAATAACACTGTCAGTATTAATGAAAACTTGGTGGTGTTATCTAATGTCTGTCATAATATAGGAGCTAATGACAATGACACTTGTATGCGCTTATTTGTTAATTCTTTTGAAGGGAAAGTAACGAAATATTTCTTTGATCTTACTCCCAAGATTCTTTCCACTTGGGAGGAATTAGTTTATTGGTTAAAATCGACTTATGGGCAATCTAAGAGCCTAACTGAATAATTATGAGAGTACAATAACATTGCTTATAAAGACAGTGAGACTATCAAGTCTTTTAACTTATGTTTCACCAAGTTATATAACCAAATTCCAGAACTTATTCGCCCTCAGAGCAAAGCCTCTTTTATGCATTACTATAATTCTCTACCTTCCCCATATCATCAGAAGCTTGAAGAAAACACCATTGATAACCTTGATTCTGCTTTGTATACTTTTCTAGAGTATGAAGAACAGCTTGAAAGAACAAGCCTTCCCTAGAGAGTCTCAGTTAAGAAAACGGACATGTCCACCCTCTTACAGCTTGTACAAGACATGAATAATTGAATGATAGCATATGAGAAAAAGGGAAATGTCGCTTCACTTACCCCTGGGGCCTCATCTTCTTCTTCACCCTGCTTTAGGAATCCTAATGAAAACAACTTTCATCCTAAGGCCATCATGCCTCATAGTTGGTGTAACTCTTGCGAGGAACACCATGAGGAAAGTACTTGAGAGGTAAAGAAGGGTACTGGAGATAAAATCTTTGGAAAAAGGACTAAAACTACCATTGTTGTTCAAGATTTCACAGAACCATAGGATGTCATGATCATAAATACTAGGAATAAATCCTATTCTTCGAAAGGAAAATATGATCCCCCTCGTACTTATTCTAGCCCAAGCTCATCTTCACTAGATGTTATTGTACAAGTTACTAAAACTCCTAAGATTCAAGGAACTCCCTCCCCTCTTCCCTCTTCCAAATACAACATTCTCATTCAATTGGTTAATATTAAATTTGATGCTACCCTTCTGGACATGGTTGTCATCCTTGAGAAACAAAAGCATCTAAAAAATTTCATGGAAGGAAAAGATTCCATGGTAGCCAATCTCTCTGAAGAGGTAGACGAAGAGGACTCAACTGTAAATAAAGTAGGTGTACATAATTTCAGACATCCTGTAAAAAATCCTCCATTTTTCATTTTTGTAAATATTATGAACAAAATAGCCCATTGTTGTCTAATTGACGGTGGTTTGGGCCCAAGCGTAATGTTGAAGATTATTATGGAAGAGCTAGGATTGTCTTGTACAAATGGAAATGTCAGAAGCATGATCTCTTAAAATAGTTTACAACAATTGACCATAGGTGAAATCAAGGATGTGACCTTGGTTTTGTGCATGCATCCTGAAATTAGGACAACCGTTAATATTTAGGTAATTGACATGCCAATGAGTAATTATTCAGTCATCTTAGGAAGAGACTGGAAATCCTTGACAGGTGGATACCTCTCACTCGACGTGACACACTTATATGTCCCTCTGAATGGGAATAACATAATAGACCTAAGGGAGGGAATACTTTCACCTTATATAGAATTTCACCTGTTACAGAGAAATCCCCTTGCAGACAAGTGGATTCTCTCTTGGATACTAGACCCCTATGACCAAGACAAAAAATTGTTATTGTGGACACTGACTTTCCTTTTCATGAAGCTAAACTATCCAAAGAAGAACAAGGAAGGAGAGTAAATACTTTTCTACCGACATTTGTCCTTGCTCAATCTAGGCTGATCTTGATCTCCAAGCTCTTCAGAAGGTCCTGCAATACAATGAGCAACAACAATGAGACATGCTTCCTAATCTACCATGATTAGATTCATAATGGATCTATGAAAGAAACAAGTTCATGAAACGTACACAAACTTTAAAGGAAACATGCCAAGCATAGATTTATATTAATGAAAACAAAGTGAGATGCTTACAACCATGGATGTACGTGCAACAACTTCACCAAGCTCTCTTTGTCTAGACCCTTGCTCAAATAATCCACACAAAATGTTGATTCTTAAATGATATCTCCCTTATGAGATCATAAGTTTGATTCTTCACAATGTCTCCATCCTTTCCTTATGAGATCATAAGTTAGATGCTTCTCTCAAACTCTATCCTTTATCATGTACCTTTCACCATGAGAAAGCCTCCTTATATAAGCTTGGAGAGGCCCAACCACTGGAGATATATTTGGGATAAGTTGAGGATTCCTCTCCTTCAATTGTGGATCTTACCTAAGATGATTCCTTGACCTCAGATTCGAATCCAACCAACTTCAGAGATTGAGGGGATTCTTCCTTGATTTATCTCAACAAACCAAAATTCGCTCAGAAAGGGAAGCGCTCCCCTAAAAGGGTGCACAGAGTGTTTCAACACTCCCCCAAAGAAGGCTAGGGAGCACCAGTGCTCCCTAACAGTGGGTAGGGGAGTGTTTCCTTCCAAAAATCATTTTTGAGTGGTTTTCTTCATGGAAAATGCTTTGTACTCTTCATCAAATGATTTCTCTTCCTAAAACCAGTCTTTGAGGGTGTCTTAAGTGTCCTTGTGATGTTGTTAGAGGCACGACATAGGTAATATGGTAGTATGATGTTTGTGAAACTTGTGGTCAATATGCGACACTTGCGGACAAGATGCGACACTTACAACACTTGTAATGATGACACTTGCGACACTATTGAAGTGAGTAATTTTGATGTGTAACAGATTGCCCCCCAAAGTGCGAAGTTAGAAGATGAGAACTGATGAATGAAGTACTTTGTAGACTTTTTCAAGCAAGGGTAAGGACTCAGAGAACCTGATAGAAGTTTCACACAACCATCAAACAAATATTATGATATGTTTCAAACCCAAGGCTGGCATACCTATGCTTGGGTGATAAAGACTTGTAAGGTATGGCCACCATAAGATACACTGCAGATCCATAATTGTATTAACAAAAAAGGTATAGCCACCAAAGATACAGTGTGGATCTATAATCCTATGACCTGAACTGATTGTAGCCACGAAGAATACACAGTGGATCTATGATACAACAAGACATAGCCACGACCAATACAAAGTGGATCTATGTAATAGTATATGTGTCAATGTTCAAAAGAAACTCCATCACAACCTAGGTAAAGTACATATAGGAGTGATGAATCAACCCAGGGTATTCTTACCAATCCCAGTGTAGTACGAATACAACCTTGTGAATAGATGTCTTGATTTCGAACATGGAAGAAACCAATTGATTACCGGTCAATGGGGTAAACCGTTAACAAGCACGAGGGAAATCACCATTGATGTCAATGATTCCCAAGTTACTCTAGTACATTCCAATGAATGTGGATGGATGAGATGAAGTCGAACATCTGTGGAATCATCTGATCAAAGGTCAATGATGTAAACCCACTATCATATGCAAGGAGACCTACCATTGAGGCATGTAGGTCCCAAGGTACTAACTAGTTTCTAAGTCTAGCTCTTGGATAATGTGTTGAAGCTGACAGGAATAGAATCGTTGAGGGAGGGCCTTGGTTTATCCCCCATCAATGAAATGAAACTGACACAGAGATGTAATTGGTGGATCAAAAGAACATGGACTGACATGGGTATTGGAACAAGAATTTGCGATGGTTGACTCTTGAGGTAGATACTTCCCTTGAACACTGAGGCACAACAACAGAAACATGACATGGACCAAAACATGATGATGCAGTGGATACTGTGACTTTCGTCGGGTGACCCAAAGGAGTAAAAAAAACTCAGAGGATTGGTTCAATGCATAGGTTCAACAGATTTAAAATGTATGCAAAGACAAAGTGCCATGTTCAAGGGTGGTTGTAAGAATCACTGGTAATGTTCTCAAAATATACTTGGCTTGCTTCCTTCAATTTTCTTCCATCCAGATAGACGAGTACCTCTTTTTAATTTAAAAAGATCGAGGAGGGTAACACATGCTCGATATAACTCACTTTTGGTAAGTTCCTCTTCCTTTGTTTAATGAACTGGAAGAAGTAAGGGTTTGGTCCCATATGGGCCCTTCAATGTATGATTGTTTAACTAGTCTAGAGAAGGTAAAATTGGTGGTTTTTCATATTTAGAGAGTTTGAAAATGACTTAAAGACGACTCTGGTGTGGTCCTTTTT
This sequence comes from Picea engelmannii, assembly GCA_009831015.1. Classification (NCBI taxonomy): domain Eukaryota; kingdom Viridiplantae; phylum Streptophyta; class Pinopsida; order Pinales; family Pinaceae; genus Picea; species Picea engelmannii. The sequence continues at coordinate 134,686 of ML805734.1, forward strand.
CATAATTTTAGTCTCGTGATGCAAAAAAAGAGATAAATTATCACTCGAAAGATTCCCTTTCAAACCTTTTAACAAGTGGGAAAGGAAGCAGGATCACTCGACAATATTTTCAAGTTTAGAGAGTCTGAAAAGAGCTTAAAGATGACTCTAGGGGGTTCCTTTTTCGAGTATCCATGTGAGTCTGAAAAATAGATAAAATTTTACTCAGTTGCATTCTCATGTATTTACGAGTGCGAGAAGGAACAAAGACTAAGCTCGGTATTTCCCCAGCTTGAAAGCTAGTGGCTTAACTCCAGACTGATCATCAAAGGCTAGAGACATGCCTCCCCAAGCTTCAATTCATTCATCGACTTTGAGGTTGTCACCAATTTATGTACTAGATGGAGAAAAAGGATACAGGTGGATGAAAAGAAGTTTCAAATATGAGAGCTAACTAAATACTCGACTCGACATCTACGAGATCTAGCGAAAGACTCAACCTGACAAGAGAGGTGATTGTTTCATTTTTTAACAAGCTTGACACATGAAAAGAACTATGCTCAAGGATTTGGGTTCAATCCCCATATTTTGGTTTCATTTTTTAATGAGCTTGCTACATAAAAGAAAAACTATGCTCAAGGCCTTTTTTTCATTTTTTAACGAGCTTACCACAGAGAGGAAAAACTATGCTCGTGGCTTCTGTTTCATTTTTTAATGAGCTTGCCACAGAGAAGAGAAACTATTCTTGAGTGCTCTTCTTGATCATGGCTTCGAAGAGGATAATTCTTTGGAAGGAAAACATGTTAAGGGACAAAACTCGGTCATGGCTTCCAAGAGATCATCACTGGATGGAAGAAGAATGCTATGGAAGGAACACATGTTGAGGGTCTCGTCAGGGGTAAGGATATCATGCTCCAATAGCCCTACTAAAGATATCACCATGTCAAATACCAAATCTAAGTAATCGGAAGTTGAAGTCATGGGAGACAATGCCACATAATTGACATGTGGTAGGGGTGATACCGACTGCATATAAGACCTGTTTAGGGAGGTCATTGGGTTGATGGTCAAGTCAGGGCCAACAAACGAAAGTTGATTAATAGTCATCATTATTCCATCATGCAGGAAAGATATCACACCGAAAAAAGTGGACACAATAGCTTTCATGGAATAGACATAATCTCACCCGAGGAGTAAATCGAAATCCAAGGGGTCCTAGACTAACATAACATCAATAAATATTGTTTTCCCTCCCAAATTTATAGGAAATCGAGGAAGGATCCCTAAAGGGTGACTGTTTCTTTTGTTAAAAGTGAACAAATTCTAGGTAACTGACACAAGCTTAGGATAACCCAAATCTTGCCAAGCAATAGAGGAAAAAATACTAACGAATGAACCTTCATCAATCAGTGCATGAGGAATGTCCCAACTACAAACCTGTACTATAATATTGAAAGGAATGTGAGAGGGAAGATGATTTCTAGTTAGCACACCCCAATTAAAAAGGATGGCCTCATTAATTGGAGGATTTTTCGCAGGAGAAGGAGGAATGCCCCCTGACACGGTAGATTTTGTATCAATGAGAAAAACGTGGGCAACATCAGGTTTACTCTCTAGAGGGAGAGTAGGATTGATTGATGGTGGAACCAGATCGACCAATTTGGCACTCTTCAGAGGAGGAGTGAGATTGACCGATGATCTAACCGGAGAAACCACTTTGGCACTCCTCAATGGAGGAGTGGGATCGACCGATGGTGGAACCAAATCGACCACTTTGGCACTCTTCAGAGGAGGAGTGGGATTGACCAATGATCTAATTGGAGAAACCACATTGGCACTCCTCAATGGAGGAGTGGGATCAACTAATGGTGGAACGAAATCGACCACTTTGGCACTATTCAGAGGAGGAGTGGGATCAACTAATGGTGGAACCAGATTGACCACATTGGTACTCTTCAGAGGAGGAGTAGGATTGACTAATCAAGTAACCATAGAAATCACTTTGGCTCTTGTCATAGGAGGAGTGGGATTGACCTTGTTGTCACTCTTCAAATGAAGGGTGGAACTGACCAATGAAGGGACTGGATCAATCACTTGGGTTTAACTTTTTAGATGAAAATTGTGGCTGATTGTTGACGAAACTGGATCAACTACTTGGGTTAGTGGTTCAATCGAGGATGAAACTAGATTGACCACCTGATCAACTGGATTGATCAAGGATGGAACCAGATTGACCATTCCATAAACTAATGATGGTTTGGAGGAAATATTATGATAACCAGTTGGAAGTTGAAGCTTTTCCAAAAGAGAAGAAGCCTCATCCATACGAGGACAAAGGTGAGAATAATGATCACCTTCGCATAACATACAAGGAAATTTGACAGTTGTCTTCTTCTTACCAACCTTAATGTCACTAGTTGACGGGGTGTCACCAGTATGTCTAGAAGAGGTTGATGATGTGGAGGACCACACTTCTAAGACCTTGGGAATACTAGGGAAATCACTTAGAAAGTGGTCACCCTTACAAAGACTACAAGGGAATTTGGTTTTCAGATTCTTCATTTTAATCTTATCGACCTCATCAACACTCCCAATACTACTAACAATAGTTGGTTTCTTGGATCCAACATCTGTTGTAGCTGGAGGCTTGGTCCCTTTCTGGTTCTTCTTCTTCTCTTTCCATTTCTTCTTCTTCTTATCAATTTGGATACTCGCTTGAGAGATTTCACTAAGCGAAGAAGGAGAAATGGAAGGAGACCTGATGAGCAAAGAAGGAGAAAGGTCAACACGAGGTTGATGTGTGGGTGGTGTGCTTACATATGAAGTACCTGCATTTGAGATCACCAGAGTGGAAAAAAACCATACCGGTAACCCAATTGTGAGACTTGAAAGGCTCAAAGTAGAAATTTAAGGAGGACCAATGTTTTTGTAAGAAGGAAAAACAAAGGGTTCCCTTGGAAAATGGGTTCCTTCATTGGTCATTTCGGGAACTGATGCCATAAAAATAAAAATCCAACCTAGATTCTTCTAGGGAGAACAAACAACACATTCTAAAAATCTAGTAAGCAAGCAAGCAAACAAAACCTTCCCACCATGAGAACACTAGTTGGTGATGAAATCCAATGTCGTGGGAACAAAGTAATAAGGGTATGAGATAGAGCGGGTGTTCTAGGATAAATCTGTAAGTGCGGACACAAACCGATCTCCCCAGATCCACCTGGATCTGGAACAAACAGTGACAGAATACTACTCTTTCCCTAGTCTTAAAGTATTGAATGGACAAGAGAAGAAAGATGATATACTTACTTTATGAAAGCTCTCCTT
>ML805734.1:138088-156296 GCA_009831015.1 Picea engelmannii
AATCATCCCTTCAATATATAGGAAAGGATTGTGTAGTTACTTGGATAGAATGCAATCCCAAGATATCTGGAGATTCATGAATTTGCCAACCATTCGAACTCCAACTCATCCTTCTAGAAGATTCCTTCTAGAAGGATCGAGAATTTATCGTTTTCTCCATTAAGAATCATTTCCGCACCCTGACCTTTAACACAGTGCGGAAGGTCCGCAGTCAGACTGAATGCAGACTGCGGAAACAAAGTACTTCCGCAAGGTAATATATGTGCAGCCTGCGTACTGTCTCCAAAAGAGTGATTTTGAGAAACTGACAAGTGTAACTTTCTTCATGAAAATGATCTTAAAGAAGAGCTAGATCTTCCATTACCATGTCATTATCATGTCATCATCTTGATAACCAAAAATGAGGATAACAGCGGGTGGAAAAGTTATGTTGATGACTTGCTTAACAGACTTACACCCTGGTGCAAGCTCCCACACATAATCGTGGGTATACCCTCCAAGGATCCTGAGTGAGTCTGACCAACGTTGAATCCAGGTACCGTGAAGACTTTCCCCTCCACAGTCACCTTGTGTAAAGACCCTAAAGAGATAGGCCACTAAGGTTACCAACTACAATAGTGATGCCTGGGGAAACAGTCGACAGTCCGATCCACGCGCAAGGGCAGGATATCTAGCCCGAAATCAACTTGAAAGTCTTCCACTCATCATTGTGGGTATACCTTCAAGCGACCCCCATAATACGTGAAATATCTACACCAATACCAACAAAGCAGGGTGAGTAACTCTACCAATCTTAATGTGACCTCGTGATTGACCCTTGTGTGAGAAGGGCTTCCCAAGACAAAATGTAACAATTGGATTTCACTGATCCCTAACATACGATCCTATGTTTGTTTTGATCTTTGGAAAGTTATATTTCACACCTATTCCAAATCCCTACAACTAATCCAATGTAGGTTTGCTACCAGAAAAATTAAAAATGTCTAATGAATTTTAGTTTAGCGCTTAATTTTTAAGGTTGTTGTTACTCAAAATGAAAATGGTGTGGACAATATGGTGTTTTGACCGACTCAAAAGCTATGCAAAGATATGAATATGAAATATTTTAATTTCTATGAAATCTATGCTATGAGAAGGAGAAAACATTCATCATTTCAGATGCACAGTGTCCCAAAATGCCAAAAAAAACATGCAATTCCGCTACTTCAAATGCAACCTAGTTTCATGACCCAAAAGCAAGAATGCAGACAAAACAATGAGAACTGAAAGAAAAAAAGTAGAATCTTGTTCTAAAAATAAATCAATCAAGGATTTGACCACCAACAAGCATTCAAAGAGTACAATAAAATGCGAAGAAGAATCCAAGAAATGATAGGGAGAAAGAGAAACCACTCAAAACTGTCCCGACAAAAACGCAACTAGAAAAGGCAATTTCACATTTCTGAAAGAGGTTTCAATCTCTAATAAAGGAAAAAGAGAGTGAAAAGAATAAAAAACCATCAAGAACCAATCCAAACAACTTCACAAACCAACCACAGACTTTGGGTAAAGAGTACTACAAAACAGGCTGCAAAAGACTGAGCAAAAGAAGGCAATTTCACTCAAAAAAGACACTAGCACTCCCCTAGAAGGGTGCACAGAGTGTTTCAATGCCCCCTAAAACATTGTAGGGGAGTGTTGGTGCTTTGGTATGGCCTATAGGGGGGCGTTGGTGCTCCTAGAAACTCAGAAAAATAGCCAAAAATTTGCAAAAAATTACCCATAATGCATGAAAAAAGGTGAATTTTCTAGCGAAGGTAGGAGAAGGTTAATGGATGAATAAACAACAGAAATTTCTTGGGAAAATGAGCTCAAATATCAAATGGAATGGTACAAAATACCTTTGAATTTCCTCACAAAAGCTTCCACTTACTCAGATAAATGAGAAGAAAACAATAAGTTGACTCTAAATCGTCAAAGACAAAGAGTGACTTCAAGGTAAGGAAGAAGCATCAAAATTCCAAACAAAAGGTGATCAATTCTTAGAAACAAGAGTGTTGAACACCAAGACCAAGATGTACTGAGGTTGTAAGACTCCTGAGAAAGTTCCAAAATCAAAAAATGAAATCAAGTAATGAAACCCTAGAATATTTTTCATAGAAAAGGGGCAATGCTCTGGTGTAAAGGGAACCATAGTGTTCCAATGCTCTATGTAAGACCGTCAGGGAGCGCCAATACTCTGATAGAAAAGGAAAGGGAGCGATAGGCTCTTAAAGTTCAGAAAAACACCCATAAAATAAAAAACTCAAGCAAACTTCAGACAATCAAAATGGATAGGATGAAATAAAGGGCCAATCAACAGATCTAAGAGTCATAGACACAGTATGGAGAAGGTCAAAAAATGAGCAAAGGCCAAAACAAGACCTAGGAAAGGAAACATAAATCAAGGTCCCTCCCCAGTGGAGTCACCAATTTCTGTTACAGAGAAATCCCCTTGCGGACAAGTGGATTCTCTCTTGGATACTAGACTCCTATGACCAAGACAGAAAACTGATATTGTGGACATTGGCTTTCCTTTTCATGAAGCTAAACTATCCAAAGAAGAAGAAGGAAGGAGAGTAAATACCTTTTTACCAAAATTTGTCCTTGCTCGATCCAAGCTGATCTTGATCTCCAAGTTCTTTAGAAGGTCCTGCAATACAATGAGCAACAACAAAGAGACATGCTTCCTACTCTACCATGATTGGCTTCATAATGGATCTATGAAAGAAACAAGTTCATGAAACGTACACAAACTTTAAAGGAAACAGGCCAAGCATAGATTTATATTAATGAAAATAAAGTGAGATGCTTACAACCATGGATTTAGGTGCAACAACTTCACCAAGCTCTCTTTGTCTAGACCCTTACTCAAATAATCCACACAGAATGTGTATACTTCAATGATATCTCCCTTATGAGATCATAAGTTTGACGCTTCACAATGTCTCCATCCCTTCCTTATGAGATCATAAGTTAGGTGATTCTATCAAACTCTATCCTTTATCATGTACCTTTCACCATGAGAAAGCCTACTTATATAATCTTGGAGAGGCCCAACCACTTGAGAGATCTTTGGGATAAGTTGAGGATTCCTCTCCTTCAGTTGTGGATCTTCCCTAAGATGATGCCTTGACCTCAGATTTTAATCCAACCAACTTCAGAGATTGAGGGGATTCTTCCCTGATTTATCTCAACAAACCAAAATTCACTCAGAAAGGGCATCACTCCCCCAAAAGGGTGTACATATCGTTTCAATGCTCCCCCAAAGAAGGCTAGGGAGCACCGGTGCTCCCTGACATTGGGTAGGTGAGTGTTGCTTTCCAAAAATCATTTTTTAGTTGTTTTCTTCATGGAAAATGCTTTGTAATCTTCATAAAATGATTTATATTCCTAAAACCAGTCTTTGAGGGTGTATTAAGTGTCCTTGTGATTTTGTTAGAGGCATGACATAGGCAAGATTGTAGTATGATGTTTGCGACACTTGCGACACTTGTGGTCAATATGCGACACTTGCAGACAAGATCCGACACTTTCAACACTTGTAATGACGACACTTGCGACACTATTGAAGTGAGTTCTTTTTATGTGTAACAAAGGACAACCCTTAATATTTAGGTAATTGACATGCCAATGAGTAATTATTTTGTCATCTTAGGAAGAGACTGGAAATCCTTGACAGGTGGATACCTCTCACTCGACAGGACACACTTATATGTTCCTCCAAATGGGAAGAACATAATAGTCCTAAGGGAGGGAATAATTTCACCTTATATAGAAAGCATCCCACAACCTAATGTGAATGATATCTAGGAGGACCTAGGAGTGTAATCCATCTTTGTCAATGAGGACAACACTAACTTGGAACAAATCGATCTAGAGGATGGGATGTGGCATATGCACTTTGATGGTTCATGCTCCAATGAAGGAAATGGAGATGGCATTATCTTGTACTCTCATGTGTGTACAATTCACAACTTTTCCTATAGGTTAGAGTTTGCTTGCACAAACAACGTCACTGAATTTGAAGCATTACTGCTAGGCATTGAAAATGCCTATAATTTAGGTTGTGTTCACCTCACAGTTTTTGGGGACTCTGAACTTGTTGTAAACCTTGTACATAAGATATATTATCCTAGAAACAAGTTAATGAAATGTTACACCCAAATTGTTTGGGCACTTATATCAAAATTTCTATCCTCAACATCACTCATGTTAAAAGGGAATTGAACTCAATGGCTGACATGTTAGTTGTTTTTGCAGCCTCCCCTACTCGACAACTTCTACCCCAAAGACCTGATTGCACCTTTCAATATTTTTACCATCCTCATATCCCTGACAATGTAGAGTCATGGCAGGTCTTCCCTAGTGATGAGAGCATTTATGCTTTCATACAAAATGAGCCTTATAATCCTAAGGAGATTATATCAATGGAAGATAACAAAATTTCGAAGGGCTTGACTCCTATAGAAAGTTCATTTTCATCCATTGATGTAGGAAACAAAGAAAAACAAAATAAGAGGAGTTGAAAAGGAAAGTGGGTGAAACCATTTCCTTGAACATTGGGACACCTGATTCCCCAAAGAATGTTAAAATAGGTGCCCAATGTTCTGATGAATAAAAATTGAAGTTCATTGAGTTACTTCGTGAATTTCAAGATGTTTTTTCTTGGTCTTATGAGGATCTTCATGGTTTTGATCCTACTCTTATACAACATGTCATTCCTATCAAGGAAGGAATAAAACTAGTTAGGAAAAAACAAAGACCTATTAACCCCACACTTGAAGCAACCATTCGAAAGGAGTTGGAAAAACTCTTGAAAGCTGGGATAATTTTCCATGTTAATTATTCTGAGTGGGTTTCCAATTTGGTCCCCCTTAGGAAAACAACTGCTCAAATTAGACTATGCGTTGATTTTCGTGCACTGAACAGAGCTAGCGTAGAATACCATTTTCCTCTCCCTAATATGGAAATGATTTTGCAGCAAGTTGCAGGGTCACAAATGATGTCCTTGACAGTTTTTCTGGTTACAATCAGATCAAGGTAAAAAGGACAGATAAATATAAGACCACTTTTATTACACGTTAGAGAAATTTCTCTTATGAACATATGCCTTTTGTCATATCTAATGCAGGTGTCACTTTCCAAAGAGATATGCAAATAGCTTTTGACAATTTGATCAGAAAAATTATTTAGATTTATCTTGATGAATTAACTGTGTATTCAAAAAACCGATCATATCATTTTGGTCATCTTAGAAAGGTTCTCATGCGATGCAGGAAATTTGGAATTTTTTTAAATACTTCTAAGTCTATCTTTAGTGTTACCAAGGGAAATCGCCTTGGACACATTGTCTCTGATTTAGGAATAAGCATAGATCCTGAAAGGATTCTTGCTATCCTAAATATTCCTACTCCTACTTCCAAAAAGGAGGTTCAAGCCTTTATGGGCATTATCAACTTCATCCATAGGTTTGTTCCTAATTTTGTTGTAATGGTTAAACTGGTTCATAATCTTCTTAAGTAAGATTACTCCTTTTCTTGTACCGATGACGTCGAAAATTCTTTTGTAAGGATCAAGAAGGCAATCAATTCCGCACCAGTTTTGGCAAAGCTGGATTTTGGGAAATAATTTGTTATATATACTAATACCATGGAGGAAGCAGTTTTTGCTATCCTCATGCAATGTGATAACCAAGTTAATGAGAAACTAGTAGCTTACATGGTCAAATATTTTCAGATGATGAATTCAAATATTCTTATATTCGAAAGCATGCTTTCATTGTTGTTAAAGCTGTTGAAAAATTTCACCACTTTATCTTAGGGAAGCACACGCTGGTAAAAGTCCTTTACCTTCTATCAATTTTTTTCTCTCATAGACTTATCTTTCAGGGAAGCTTGCACATTGGCTTGCCAAGATCCAGGAGCATGATTTAACTATAATGACTTCTAAAACCATTAAGGGACATGACTTATCCCTTCACTTAGCTCAGCATGAAGAAGCAAGTTAAGAAATTGATGAACATGATAGCTCATTGTCCGCACTATTTTATATTGACAGTCAAAACCTTTTTGTAGTTGAACATCCCTAGTATAAAGATCTGATGTATTGTTTGCAAAACCAGAGGTGTCCAGATAATTTAGATACTCATCAAAGGAGAAGGATTCATCTTGAATCTTCTAGATATGTCATTTTAGGAGACTTATTGTTTAGGAGATATGACAATGGTATGTTACTTCGTTGTGTGAGTAATGAGGAAGCACATAAATTGTTACAAGAGACTCATTGATCTTCATATTTTGTTATTCATGTAGGAGGTCACTTTTCTTCTAAAACTATTTCTTTTAAAATTATCAGGAAAGGGTATAATTGGCCTTCAATTTTTTGTGATTCTTATAATTTTTCAAGATCTCGTGACAAGTGCCAGAAGTTTGTTGGGAAAGAATGTATTTCTTACATGAATTTATAACCTATCCTCCCTGACTTTCCTTTTTCAAAATGGGATTTGGAATTTATTGTTCCTATTAATCCTCCATATTCAGCAGGGAAAGTTTTTATCTTGACAACCACAGACTATTTTAGGAAATGGACTGAAGTTGTCCCACTTAAGCATTCCTAGAATAAGAAGGTGATTTCTTTCCTTGAGACTAATATTTTTTCCAGATTTTATCTTCCTTCGGAAATTATTACAGACAATGGTCCCACTTTTATTTATTCTAAGTTGACTTAGTTTCTAGCTAAACTGGGGGTTAAACATTTTATATCATCAGCTTATTATCCCCAAGGAAATGGGAAATTTGAGTCTACTAACAAGAATCTGGTTAGAATTATCAAGAGGCTCATTGAAGATAAGCCTCATCAATGGCACACTCTCCTCACTTACGCCCTTTGGGAAGATCACACTACCACCAAGGTGAGCACTGGTTGCACTCCTTTCCAGCTTTTTTATGGTCAATAATCCATTATGCCTACTAAGCTGGAACTTTCTTCTCTAAGGCTGATGCTACAAGTTGAAGAATTAAATTCTTCCAATATCTCTCAAAGAATGAATGCACTCTTGGATTTAGAGGAACAAAGGACATTTTCCTTGCATAACATTAAGAAAAGACAACAAATTGTTAAAATATATTTCAATAAAAGTGCCAAAGCTATCAAATTTAAAGTTAATGAGAAGGTATTGTTGTTGGATTCATATCATGCTAATAGAGGAAGGCATTCAAAGTTCCAAAAGTTATGGTCGAGTCCTTTTACGATCGCTTTTGTCCTGGGCGCAAACTCTTATATCCTAAAGGACTTGGAAGAGCGATTGTTTTCCTATAGCACCAACGGTTCCCACTTAAAACACTATGTGGAACCAACTTGAAAGTTTAAATGTTTTGTATGGAATTTTTTTGTATTACAGTTTTGTTTTATTGCTTTGATTTTACTTTGTTGTTTCATTTCTGTTGTTTATTTCTTTATTTAACTTCTTTTATTGTCAGAAGTAAAATTGTTGGATCAATTTTTCCACAACAAAGCTATTCTACAAGTATTGTTAGTCAATAACAATCAGGTTACACATCTATCATGATGATCCTCCTTGAAGACAACATTGAAATTATTATCTGCTCCAACTGTTGTTAGATAAGATAGTTGGTTTTATCCCTATTTATGCTTTCCTTTACTTCCCTCCATTCCAAGATTCAAAAGAGCACACCACAAAAATTTTCTCCTTGAAGACAAGAATGGTTTCACTATGATTAATCGGATGATAATGCATACAGGGATAAAACTGCTCATACTTAACACATTCCATGAGTTATTCTTGAAATCCCAAATCATTTTTTCCCTTAAATTGCTCACTTCCCCATGTTGCATAATCATTCTAATGTTTATTTCCTTGATCTAATGTTCACCTGGTCTGCGAAACCATATAATCTGAGTTCTTAATCTGTTGCAAACAAATTTCCCTATGGATTCACTAGTTTGTTGATGCTTAAAATCGCTTAAAATATGTGATTAAAAAAATGAAAGTTTGATGAACCTAGCTTCTAGACTTATGTGTTTGATTAAAGTATTAATTATGAGGGACATATGGTAACATTATACATATGGTTATTGTTAAAGTTTTGATATGATTTGGGGTGGCACATTATGCAATGAATATAGCATTGGTTATAGAAATGGATATGTGTTCAAATTAATGGTTATTGTTATGGTTACGGGTTGTCTTGTATGTTGAATTGAATAGGGTTGGGGAAGGAAGCAACGTGCATTTACCACACGTCACTCAAACAAACATCGACCCTGTCACCCTAGCCATAGTTTCATTTGGTTTTCTTCGGCTCTAGTGGTTGTGGAAGCTCCACGATTTCTGGTTTTGAAAGGAAAAAAACAGTCCAACTCTTCCCTCAAAGCAATGTTTCTAGGTATGGCTCCTTTACTTTCCAGCCATGATGGTCCCTCTGTATTATGAATCGATTTGTTGGCTTAGGATTGCATGAGGTCTATGTTTTTTCTTGAGTTTTGGTTGTGTATTAGTGTTGTGCTTATGGTTTGTTCTATGAATAATATAGATTGTTGGCATTTTAAAGGAAAAAGAATGGATTTTATTGCTTGGATAGCCTATGCATTGGTTTTTTTTGGTGTAAAACATGTCAGTCACCTTGGGGTTTTATTCTGGTTCTCTGTGGAAAATTGTGACGATGGTGTAACAAGCTCTGAGTTTTTATTGCGTGGTTTTTTACACCAGTCTTGGTATGAAGTCGGTGTCACTCCTTTTCGTCTTGGTCGTTGTTATGATTCATTCCTCCAAGTTGCAATGCAATTGTTGAGAGTTTAAGTGTTCTTTATTTGTTTTGGTCAAGCCTCGAGCTAATGTTTGTTATGGAATTTACTTCACTATCATTGTTGTTGAATGAATGGCATAGTTGGGTTTTGGGCATCGCCCAGTTCTTTAAATGGAATCGCGTATATGTGTTTGGTGGACACGGGTCGTGCTCATGCATTCTTCCATGATGTTTTTAAGCATTCATTCCACTCATCTCTGTTGTAGTGGCTGACTGATATGTTGGTAAACCTCACTGTCGAGATTTTATTAAAGGTTGTAAACGTTTGTGGCGAATGTGGAGAGGGAATAGGCTCTATGTTTTTGCAAAAGACTCCTCCTTGATTACTTCTCTCTGACAACTTATTAAAGGGAACGACTCTCTGTGTTTTTGAAGTTTCTTCCTTTATTAATCCAACTCCCATTACCTCTCTATGGTAAATTTACTTTAAAACAAAGGGGCCATGGGTTATCTGCATCCCCGAGCACTTTCCACTTGGTTGATTTATTATTATCCATTCATTATTGTGTTAAACCATAGCACGATCATGGTCCCATCAAAGTTTAAAAAACACTTGTGTGTGCCTGGTTTGTTGAGCACGACTAGGTTTTGGTTTAATGAGGACAAATTGGTTCTACTTATATTGAGCACAACTTGGTGTTGCTGAGCTCGACATGTTTTTGTTTCTCGAGCATTATAGGACTCTATCTTTTGTTGGGCATTTTATTTTGAAGGAATTTTGTACATGTTTAATGTAAATGGATCTGAGGCTCAGAGTTACATATTTTTCTGGTTAACTCCTATTGTCGAATCAATATTTGAGTCAATTATATTTTTGAACACTTGTATGTGATTGAATTGGGGCCCGATTATGAGTTATGATGACAATGGATTGTGTGAATCTATGTTGAAAATTCGATAGTTGAAGGTTAATAATGGGCCTGTTCTTATTTTATTTTAAGACACAAATAGTTGGATGTCGATGGGTGGAATCACTGTTTATTTTTCAATTTTGGTTTTAAAAGGAAAAGGGTTTAGCATTGGAAAACAAAAGACTGTGGCTCGAATGGTTATGATGTATTGTGAAATGGGAAATTGAATTTTCTTTTTATTGAAGTCAGCAAGCATTCTATTTGTAAATAAAGGACAGTTAAATGATTTTGGTTTTAGAGTGGATGCATATTAGATTGTGGTCTGAACATAGTTATGGTTGTTGTTTGATCTAATTTATTTTTTATGAACAATATATGTATTATTCCATATCATACTATCACTTTTTCTCTCATTATACCCCCCTCACAATCCCAATTTCATTTTTACACACCCTATTCTATAAAATAAATTAAACACTCTGTATGGAAGTGGTAAAGAAATGAGACAGAAATAGGTGGAAGCTGATATATTTTGGTATTGATTGCATAGTTAGTTATTTAATGAATTGTTGAGAAGTACTTGTGTTCTTACTCCCTATCATGCTACCAATTTTTCACTCATTACAGTCCCTCCAGATATCCCATGAACCCTATTTCACTCCTTTCTCATTTGGCAATTATTAATTAATTTATTATGGATTGAATTGCATGGGTCTTATGTCAATTTCTGAGCCAAATTTTTTTTCATAATAAGAGAATGTCATGTATGGTCTGTTAAGGGCTAGTTGCTAATGAATTGTTTCATACATGACGAGTTTCTTCAGAAGAGGCAGTCATGGAAGAAAAAATAGGGGAAGAGGTAATTGGAATAGAGGGCCTAGAAGGCCTAGATTCTCAATTCATTTTGATGTCGATCCTCGGTAGTTGAACCAAATTTTTCAAGTTGGGTTCTTCAATTGGATTGGAGAAGGGATAATTCAACATAGAACAGAGAGGCATCACTTCCAGCCTCAAAATATCCCTGGTATTCTTGTGCCTCCTCCTATATCCATGCAACCAGAAGTTCCCGATAATGATGGATGGCAGGAGATTGTTCATCTGGTAGTCTCCCACCATCGTCGCTAGCCCAAGTTGTCTTTACATCCTCCTCCTCCACTTGTAAATCCAAATTCTCAGATTGTTCCTGTACATTCACCAGTTCAACCCTCTCACACTAGAAAACGTATTAAAACCGAGGCCTCCCATGTGCAAGACAAAGGTAAAGTTGTTGCTTCCCCCTCATATCCTTCAAATGACTCAGCAAAATCAGTGTCCTCCCGTATGCACCTGAGGTACGATTGTTCCCATGTTATTAGTGAGATTAAGCCTCAAGTTTCAGATCAACCTAAGGCTAATTCTAGGAAGTCCAAAGGGGACAGTAGTGACAGAAGAAGAATTGCCTCTCAAAGTGGAAAATATGGTTTTTAATTTATGTGTTTATGGTTGATTTGTTGAGGACAATGGACTGTAAAGATTTTTGGACAACAAAATATTTTTTCAGATAATGTGGTTATTACATATTTTGGATATAATTTGAATTACTTTTTACATTTAATATTCAAATTTTGGAAATGTTTATGGGAGCTAAAAGGAGGCATGTGTTTAAATGGTTATCTAATTGTGTTTATTTTTGTAAAGAATAAAAATGGAGTCACAAGGGGTCCCACCTACTTAGTTATTATTTAATAAAGACCCTTAACTATTATTAGTATTATTACTTCCCCTAAACTAAAATTAGTTAAGTTTAATTAACTTAACTAAAGGAGGTAGTTGAACTACTTCAACTGATTTGGAATGCATAAAATCCAAATGAGAAGGAAGAACAAGAGGAGAATAGAAGGAGAAATCAATACTAAGGTTTTCTCTTTTGTTTTTATGAGATAGTTCAGTTTTCATTCAATCTTGAGTTCATTAAAGGCCTAATTCTCTTTTTGATAGCAGGGTCCTATTGTAGACAGCAAGGTTCAAAGTTGAACCATATCATTCAGATGCTTGTTTCAGAGTGTTGATCTATCTTTGATAGTTTGTGTATAATTGTCTGTTTATGAATTAAATTTATAGTTGATAAAGAATATTGTGTAGAGTCAAATTGGCAATAGTCTGTGGCAATCTGATCCATAATTTAAAGTTTGGTTTTTACTTCTTGTCAGATTCCTTTTGTATGGTTTTCATCAGGGATATCTAAATGTGACTTTGGTCCATGCCCTCACAAGGATTTTGTACAGAGAAATATACTTTGATTTCTTGGAATGAAAAAAACTAATTGTTATTATGTCTCATCTGCGTTTATCTATGACTTGGTTACTTTTTCTTTTGATCTCAACATTTATTTTCTATAATCTGTATAATTTTTAGAAAATTACATAAAAATTTGATGTTATTTTGCAACATTCTTTCATAAAAAAATTATCCTAAACACTTGTAATTAAAACTTGTGGATTAGGAAAGCATTGTTTTAGGCTATTAAAAGTAGGTTGATATTCTCGACTATCTTGTCTTAGCCAGGAAAGATTCAAAAATGCTTGAGTAAGATAATTTATATATTTTACTCAACAGGACAAAGATCTTGTTTTAATACTCAACTTACATAATTTTTTCGACGTTAATGGCCCATTGGTGATCGGTGGAAAACACTAACCCATTACTTTAATACTTCAATGAATTTTGTCGATGCCCGATGGATTTATCGACGATCAGAAAAAAAGTTCAAATGTGTTATTTTGAACTGGCCCAACTTTCCCCCAATGTCAATATTTCATCGGTGTTTTCTTAAGAATAGTATTGGTTTGAGAGTTTAGTTTGTTTAGAATTATTTTTTTTGCCTTGGTCCCGATGGTCCCATCAATACTTTTGCAAACTTTGCATTTTGGGCTCTTTTTTAACTTATTTTTTCTTTTCCCTTTTTGGTGCAAACATAAGAATTTATTTGGAGTTTTATTAAGCTTTTAGATATGAAGTGAAATGAAATAAATCACATGAACTTAAAGAAATCTAAAAAATGGTTCAAAAATAAAACACTATGAAATGAAAATTGACAAAAAAGAAAAAAATTGGTACCCTAAAATTGAAACAAAATGGAGGATGTGTTGTGTACTCAAAAATATTTGCAAGATCAATCTTCCCTTCAACTTCTAGTATTGGATTCCATTGTTCTTGACTATCCTTACTCAAGGCACCTCTATAGCTTCATTGTACATCTTTACAAAAGATATGTTTTTTCATTCAACTAAGTAGTTGAGAACAAATTATTAATTAAATGTATTGGTGGAGATCAATTTGTTAAAAAAAAAAAATAATGTAATCATTTATTTAAAAAAAAAAATAAATGCTTCAAGTGAATGTTGTGAGTTGCAACTTTCCTGATACAAAATTTTATTACATATAATCAAGTTCCTCTCACAACACACATAGTGCCATTTGGCAGACAAGCCTCATTCACACAACAAGGATAGAACATGTTCCCCTAAATCAACTTCAACATAACAATACTTTGTCTAATTTGGTGTCATAAAATTAAACTATATTTTTCTCTAATTTATATATTTATTTCATATTTTTTTAATTTTATATGTTTTGCAAGGTGTGAAAAAAGAAAAAGAAAAAATGAAATATCTAAAATACACACTAATTAAGGTTTCATGTAATGCCTTCATAAGAAAGTGTAAAAAGAGCCATTAACTCTCGGTGGAAATCCATGTTCAAATCCATAAAAATGTATTTTATGTGATATGTTTAAGAAAATGTGATATCCCCACCCTTTCAACAAGTGAATACATTATCAAGCATCATATGGTGTACCTACCAGGTCAATAATCCCCAAATGGCATCCTCAAAGAACTAAAGGCTACTCTATAATCCTCCAAAAAGAGACTTCAAAATCCTTTAATGACTCCATATTTCATAAACTACCCCATAACAGTTATAATAACATTAAAGGATTATGTTTTTTTGAGTTCATTGGTTTACAACTAGTTCACTGGTTCACTGCTACACAGATATACACCAGTCCTTTTCCTTTTCATTGGCACTTAATAACAAAATATTAAGTCCATGATTATACAAAAAAACGTATAGAACATAACACATAATATTAAGTTCTAAGACTTAACCCATTCCTCAAATATACATACCTGGATTTCAAATAACTCATAACCAATACTTTGTAAACATTATGGGTCAAATCACAATATAGTCCACCATGGCAACTACGAGCTCCGAAAAAATGGTGGTTGTCTGATTTGTGATCGGATTCCAAAACATAATTATATAAAATATTTTGGTCTCGTTCTCTTGTATTAACCTTGTTTCTCTTTCCCGCTCTGTAATGGATAACCACTGTGGATTTAACCTCTCGTTACAATCGACGATTCCACTTCAAACTTGTCAAACCCTTGTTTTTCGACTTAATGGAAGACGTTGTTAAAGGCTATTGGTTGAATTGATCCTACCAATACTAATTTAATAATCTTTGACTTGGAAGATCATATTCCAAGATTCCTCCTCAATTAACGTTTTAGATCCAATTTGTTGTGGAGAGCAAGAATATATGTAGGACCTTTATTGATGAAGGAGCCTCAACTTGCGTTATGTCTATTACTTGTTGGAAAGCTATTGGCTCTCCTTCCCTTACTGAGTAACAAAAAAATCTTAAGGCCTTCAATGGTATAGGTTTTAATCTCTACAGTGTTCTTCCTTTGTTGTCTATTACATTGGAAGGTAAATCGGTCAATGTTGAGGTTGAGGTCTTTGATGCACCTCTTGATTATAACCTTCTACTTGTCTATAGCTAGATTGATTCCATGCGCACAGTTATGTCTACCCTTTTCCGTTTGTTACGTTTCCCGCACCAAGGAAAGGTCATGATTGTTGACCAACTGGCCTTCTTTAATTCTGATTCACGTACTAGCAACGTTCCTTTTATCTCAAAGACACCTCCTAGTTATGATAATGTTGGTGTGGGTCTTTTGAAAGATTCAACTTTGATGGGTACATTTCCAAACCCACCACCCAATATTCCCCCTCCTTTTGTTTCCTCGGTTAACATGATATCAACCATTATTCGTGAAACCCCGGAGTCATATCACCCGTGGATAGTACCTAGCTCTAGTGATTATCTTCGTTACGGTGACCACATGCCATTAAGTTTGGTCGAATCTTCTTATCAAGATATTCAATCGACAACTCCTTCTCTTTGTCTTAGATGTCCTGATCCATTTCACGTGATCTTTCCTACTGATGAGAAGATCATGTTAGTCATGTCTATGGAATATACTCCATGAGACGATGGGCATCATCATTCTATCCTCTTCCTAGAACGTGACACCATAGAGAGCTACCAAAAGATTTCGAATTTGTCGACCGTTGTTGTTATTTATTATGTTCCCGAGTCAACACACAATGTTTTGTACGAAAGGAAATTGAGCAATATTTCACCTACCATTCCTAATGACATACCAATTAAACCCAGAGTCGTGGAAAATGTTCATATCAGTGCCTCATGTTCTACTGATGAGGATCACACTTATAAAGCCCTTTTTCAAGAATTATGCGACGTTTTTTCCTTAAGTTATGAAGAAATGCCAGGTATTGATCCTGATATTTTTTTGCATGAGATTAATACATATCCAGATGCTAAACCCGTTTGGCAAAGACTTCACCCAGTACATCCATGTAAAGTTGCTACTATCAAGATTGAAGTTGAAAAACTTCTTAAAGCTAGCTTTGTCTATCATGTGGCTTTGACTGATTGGGTATCCAATCTTGTTCCGGTAAATAAGAAACAAGGTATGATCCATGTTTGTGTGGATTATAGGGATATAAATAAAGCTTGTCCTAAGGAAAATGATCCTAACCCTTTCGTTGACCAGATCGTTGGCGACTGTGTTGGGAGTGAAATCTTCTCCTTGATGGACATTTTCTTCAGCTATAGTCGAATCAATATTCTACCAGCGGATCAACACAAGACTGCTTTTATTTTCCCTTGGGGAACCCTTGCTTACCAAAAATTACCCTTTGGTCTCAAAAATGTTGGTGTGATCTTTCAACGCGCTATGTATTGCACTTTTCATGATATTAAGCACATTGTACAACCCCATATAGATGATATACCGATGCATTCCATGCATCATCAAGATCACCCGACACATTTACAGGCCATTTTCCTACGTTGTTGTTATTATCGCATACGTTTGAATCCACACAAATGTGTTTTTTGTGTGGAATCTGGACGAATTCTCGGTTTTATTGTGTCTATACACGGGATTTGGGTAGACCCCTTGAAGGTTGAGGCTACTCTCAATCTACCTCCTCCTTCCACACTATGCCAACTCCAAAGTTTGCAAGGGAAGGAAAAAATTTTGCGTCGATTCATTCCCAATTACGCTGAATTAACGAAAGGACTCACTCGGCTTCTCAAAAAATGTTACAAATTTGTATGGGACGATACCGCAAACAAATCTTTTGAGGCTTTGAAACTCGCCTTAACCCGTACATCACTATTGTTTCCCCATGACTATAGCCGAGATTATTCCCTGTATTTAGTTGCTTTGAACACTACCATTTATATGGTCTTAGTCCAAGAGAATGATTCGCACGATGAACATGTGATATACTATTTGAGTTGGAGTCTCATGAATACCGAAACCAAATACCTATCACAAATCATGCGCATATCATATGATATGTATTAAAACATAAATCGCTCCAACTATATGGATCATATGGTAAAACAACATATAACAAATAGCGCCAAGGAGGGGAAGCCCGCGGGTTTGACCCTGGGACTTCCGACCCCATAACCACTTCCATTACCAATGAGCCACCGCCATGGGACGTGGCAAGGAATGGCACATAAACCTTAAAAGATGCATTGATTTGGGGGATTTTCAGAGGGCACGTGGCCCATAGCTCGTGCCCCCCAAAAACCATTGTTTTTAATTATTTAAAGGGAGCATGGGCACGAAACCCAAGGAGGGAGAAAGAGCTTTGATGCAGGCATAGATAGGCACACAGATCGAGGTGATGCTGCACAATGACTGAAGTGAATTTTCATGTAGACCGAGGTGGTATTTTCACGTAGTTCAAGATGGTATAGAATTGGCATGCACCCGAGGTCGTACGGACTGTACAATCAGGGAAGATTTGGGAATTGTGCCAAAAAGGGCATTCGGAGTCCAGTTTCTGAAATATATTGAGTTTATACTCAAAAGTCTCGATTGTTCACAAGGATTCCAGATCTAGCTTTAGTTTTTGCATTCAGGTATCCAGACAGAAAAGTTCTCACAGAACCTTCTGGATACACAAAAAGGTATCCATGTTTATACTTAAAAGTCTCAAAATTTCATCTTGCAGTTGTTGTTGAAGTCTCTTACTATATATGACAGACATAAATCAAAATTCACTTTGCAAGCATTTGAATACATAATCTATCAACCTTCCCATTTGGAAAGTGGCCCGGAGAGGTAGCCAGGAAGTCTGGTGAACTCCGTTACCAATTCTTGTTCATAGATAGTATGCATACATGTTTATGTGCTTGATGAATGTTCTTTAATTTTGCATTCATAAAGATGGTTAACAATTAAAAAAATTCACATGCAAGTAATGGTTAAAGATCAAGTAAAATTTTCAGATCAAGTTGGTATCAGAGTGAGGTTAACCATTGCTTTCTGAGTTGATGTTAACAAGATCCAAGCTTCAGCGTGGTGAAGGAGAACTTGAAGAGTTCGATCCAAATATTGGATCAAGAAGAGGAAGGATGTCTTCACCAAAAGGAGAAGAAGCATCTTCTTCTATCCCTTCTGAAGGGGAATTTCTGAAAGCTTTCATGAGAATGCAAACGATGGTAGAGGAGCTCTATCAAGATCGAAAGAAAGGTGAACAAGGTGGACCATCTCATACAGAAGATAAGAAAAAAGGAGGTGATGAGGACCCCCTTAAACTCCACCAACTTCTCCATCTCTTCTTGATGGTTCTATTCCTTCTCCATTTGAAAAGCAAAAAACAAAAGTTGATATTAATATGCCTCATTTAAAACTTGATATTAACTTTGATTTACCTATGTATAGTGGAGAACTTAATGCTGAAAAAGTGGACAATTAAATCCATCAAATTGAATTTTATTGTAGGATTCAAAAGTTTACTGAAGATGTTGTTAAAATTCAGTTGGCTTCTCTCCGACTTGGAGGGACTGCTCTCATTTGGTGGGAGATCAGATCTCAAGAGTATCTTGCCACAAAAGTAAAAATCGTTTCCTCTTGGTATGAGTTCACTTTAGCACTTAAAAAACAATTTTATCCATTAGGGCATATGCAGCAAGCTATGATGGATTGAAAGAATTTGAGGCAAGGTAAGGGACAAAGTGTGCAAGAATACACACAAGAATTTTGAAAAAGAGCATTGATACTTGGTATACCTCTTTACACCTAGGAAACTCTTCTCAAGTATATAGGAGGATTGCATAGTTATTTACGTCAT
>ML805734.1:159546-173520 GCA_009831015.1 Picea engelmannii
ACAAAGTGAAAGAGTGCATGTGATAAGAGAAGCTCACACTTCTCTCATTTCAGGGCATTTTGGAGTAGGTAAAACCGTAGCACAATTACAAAAATTCTGTTATTGGCCTCGAATGAATGAAACAGTGTCCAAATATGTAAAAGATTGTGTCATGTGTGCAACAAGCAAACCAAGTAACAAACAGTTAGGCTTGTACACTCCACTTCCAGTTCCTTCTCGTCCATGGGAAAGTGTTTCAATGGATTTCATAGGAGGTTTACCAATGTCTAGAAAAGGACATGACTATCTGTATGTTGTTGTGGATCGATTCAGTAAAATGTGTATACTCATGCCTTGTAAAAAGAAGATCACAACTGATATGATTGCTCATTTTTTCTTCCAAAATGTATGGGTCCATTTTGGACTTCCTACTTCTATTATTTCTGATCGAGATTCCCAATTTCTTAGGAAATTTTGGTCATCATTATGGGAACTTATGGACACAAAGTTGAAGAAAAGCACAACATTTCATCCACAAACCGACGGTCAAACTGAAGTTGTCAACAGGACTGTGGTACATATTCTTCGAGGGTATTGTGCTAAGCATCCCAAGCTTTGGGATGAACAATTGCATTATGTACAACATGCCTACAATAGAGCTATACACTCTTCTACTCAAAAGTCTCCTTTCGAGACATGTTTTGGGTACTTGCCAAAGTCTCCTTTAGAATTCATTTTTGGGAAAGATATAGTGGAATGTGAACAGGTTGATGCAGATAAAGCTCGAAGGTTTATTCAACAGATTCAGGTAATTCATCAAGCAGTGCAAGAACAGTTGGAATCAAGTCAGGCCAAATACAAAAAAAGGCATGACAAGCATCGCATAGATCATCATTTTCAGATTGGTGATCAAGTATGGCTTCATATCAACAAATATCAACTTCAAGGTGAAGGTAGAAAGTTGAAACCTATCAGGTATGGACCCTTTACAATTTTGGACAAAGTCGGTAATAATTCTTTCTGGTTAGAATTGCCTCCTTATATGAAAATGTATTCAGTTGTTAATGTGGAAAACTTGAAATTGTATGAGCCGCCTATGATTATAGACCAAGATGTATAGGTTCAAGTACCTTCTGTGGACGAGTTTGCTCCTGAGTATCTTAATGAACTTCAGGAAGATGTAATACTGGACAAGAAGGTCAGATCATCACGAAGAGGAGACATGGAGTTTCTTTGAGTGGGGTTAAAAGGAATGCATCCAAGAAAAGAAGGGTGGATAAAGACTAGAAGAGTGAGGGAATTATACCCTCACTTATTTTTTGAATGATTTCATACTTTTTATGGCCAAAAAGCTTTCCAGTGGGAAGGTTTGATCCAGGTGGATCATCTCAAAATTATATAGAGTTAAAGTATTCAAATGGAAAAGTAAAGCTTACAAAGTGGAAGGGCTCGTCCGCATCTTTCCGGTGATGTTCGTTTCAGGAAAAATGGCCTCCAGGTGACAAAGATATCAGCAGTTGAAGTTTCATCCGAGATTTGTAGAAAATGGTTAGAAATGGTGTAATTTGGGGCTATGGGAATTGAACCCAAGACCTTGTGAAAAGGCCACCATGACCCCAAGGTTTTTTAAAAAAAGAAAAAAAGAAAAAAAGGGGTGGTCAAGGGCCTAGCCCTTGACCTTGCCAACACCGAGGCATCCCCTTGGTAGTTAAATGTTATATCATTCAAAAACCAACCATATAGTATTAAAAACGCTGCCAACCATATAATATGTGTGCCATATCAAATAGCGCCATAGTATATGGTTTCAAACCCAATATATATATATATATATATATATATATATATATATATATATATATATATATATATATATATTACACCAAAGTCGCAACCATATCACAAATCACGCGCATATCATATGATATGTATTAAAACATAAATCGTGCCAACTATATGGATCATATGGTAAAACAACATATAACAAATCGTGCCAAGGAGGGGAAGCCCGTGGGTTTGACCCCGGGACTTCCGCCCCCATAACCACTTCCACTACCAATGCGTCACCGCCATGGGACGTGGCAGTGAATGACGCAGAAACCTTAAAAGATGCACCGATTTGGGGGATTTTTGGAGGGCACGTGGCCCATAGCTCACGTCCACCAAAAACCATTGTTTTTAATTATTTAAAGGGAGCATGGGCATGAATCCCGAGGAGGGAGAAAGAGTTTTGATGCAGGCAGAGACATGCACGTAGATCGAGGTGATGCTGCATAGTGACCGAAGTGAAATTGCATGTAGACCGAGGTGGTATTTTCACGCAGTTCAAGGTGGTATAGAATTGGCACGCATCCTAAGGCCGTACGGACTGTACAATCAGGGCAGATTTGGGAATTGTGCCAAAAAGGGCATTCAGAGTCCAGTTTCTGAAATATATCAAGTTTATACTCAAAAGTCTCAATTTTTCGCAAGGATTCTAGATCCAGCTTCATTTTTTGCATTCAGGCATCCGGACAGAAAAGTGCTCATAGAACCTTCCGGATACACAAAAAGGTATCCGTGTTTATACTTAAAAGTATTAGAATTTCATCTTGCAGCTGTTGTTGAAGTCTGTTACTATATATGATAGACAGAAATCAAAAGTCACTTTGTAATCATTTGAATACATAATCTATCAGCCTTCCCATTTGGAAAGTGGCCCGGAGAGGTAGCCAGGAAGTCTGGTGAACTCCATTACCAATTCTTGTTCATAGATAGTATGATTACATGTTTATGTGCTTGATGAATGTTCTTTAATTTTGCATTCATAAAGATGGTTAACAATTAAAAAAATTCACATGCAAGTAATGGTTAAAGATCAAGTAAAATTTTCATATCACAGAGGATTCTTTACCTGACGAATCCCTCTTTCTGATCAGTTTTGATGACGTATGGTACAGATATATTATCATCTATCTCCAGAATCAAACTTTCTGGCCTGATATCTCTAGTACATATCGTTTTCATATACGGTATCAAGCCCGTAAATATATCATCCTTGGCGATACCCTTTACCATCGTGGTGTTGATTCCATATTTAGATGATGTCTCACCTATGATGAAGATGAGAAATATTTGAATAACTGTCACTCTGGAGAATGTGGTGGTCATATGTATGGGTATGCCACTGCCCAAAAGATCTTACGAGCTGGTTATTTATGGCCTTCATTGTTTAAAGATTGCATTATTGTCATCCAGAAATGCCACGCTTGACAAACTTATAACAATAAGATCTGATCTCACCCTGCTCCTCTTCACCCTGTAGTTTTCGTTGTTCCATTCGCCAAATGGGGCATTGACTTCATGACATGTAGCCCTCACTCGGTCGGGGGGCATGGATACATTATTGTAGTTGTGGATTATTTCACTAAATGGGCCGAGGAGATGCCTACATTTGATAACACCGGGAAAAATGCAACATTGTTCATATTCAATCATATCATTACTAGATTTGGTGTCCCTCAAGCCATAATTACTGATCATGGTAGTCATTTTTGTAATTTTATGATGTCTGAACATACTAAAAATTTGGGTCTTTGCCATGAAAACTCAACCCCCTATTATCCACAGGCCAATGGCCATGTTGAGACAATTTACAAAGTTCTCACTACTATGCTTCGACGGATGGTAGGAATTCATAAGTCAAATTGGCACACGATGTTGTTCTCAACATTATGGGCCTATCGAACATTCTTTAAGTCTTCCACGGGATTCACACCTTTCTAGTTGGTATATGGTATCAAAGCAATTTTGTCGATTGAATGTGAAATACCATCTTTGAAACTAGTCGTCGAACTTCTCCCTAACACCTCTACTGAAGAGGAACGTCTTTTGTATTTGATGGAACTAGACGAAACCTATCATGATGCTTCCTTAGTTATTGAAACCCAGAAAAAATGTGTTAAAGCCCAATATGACAAGCATGTCAAGCCACATGTTTTTTCCGAAGGTGATCTAGTTCTTCTTTACGAGAAAGATTATGATTTGATAGGGGACGGTAAATTCGAGCCCATGTGTCGGGGTTCTTATATCATCAAACGAGTGTTGGAGAAAGGAGCTTATGAGCTGGTAGATTATGATGGAATCCCTTTGAGTGAACCCAGAAATGGGCTTTACTTGAAGAAGTACTATGCTTAAATCATTTTTTCATGAGTGTTGTGTATTTTTAGTGTATCATACTCTTGTGTCCTTTTTCGTTGTTTGGTTCCACCTTTCGACTGCTTACCTTGCATTGTTCTTGGTTTCCAGATGTTGGTGTCTTCACTACCCTACCTTGGCTTCGTTGATGGTGCTCATCACAGTACTCAAAACTTAGCATCTGTTGCTTGGGCAATCTATGCACCTATTGATGAATTGATCAGTCTACATGGTGTATGCCTTGGTCGTGCAGCCAACAATATCGTGTAATACAATGTAGTCATCGAATTATTGACTGAATTTGCTTCACTTGGAATCCATCATCTTGTTGTACGACTTGATTCATAGTTAGTAGTACTACAGTTGAGTAATGTTTATTTCGTCCGAAGTCCTACTTTGTTGAGGGTATATTTATAAATTCGCCTCTTGGAACGTCATTTTGATTACATTGAATATCAACACATTCCTATAAGTCTAAATACATTAACATATGCATTGGCTAATTATGTGTTAGACATACATTTGAGACATTTATAAAATCCAATCACATTTTTGTACATAAAACAAGTAAGCCGGTAGGAGCCTCATATTAATAACAATAACATTTTACAAAAAGTGTTTTTGTCCGAAGACCAAAATATAAAAAATGTGAAGCATGTGGCTTCATATACAATAGAGCATCAAGGATGTTGCTCTCTATAACACGTGACTTCTTGTGCTACTCTACGGAGCAGTCGACCGATAGATGCAGACACACCCACTGTGTTGTGTTGATAATTCCTCGAAATATCATCTATAGAGGCATCAGGGATGTTCATTGTGAGTCCCTCTATATTTTGTTCTATGTTATCGAAGTCAGCTGTAGCTACTCCTACTACAACACCTCTCTCCCCTCACCTCTCGATAGGGGATGAACCTGGAAGACGATAAGGTCCCACATCTGCATTTTCGAAGAGCATTTGATTAGTCATTAGATAAACAACATAAAAACATTTTCTATCTTTAAAAATAACAAAAACATGATATAAACAAAATTTCCTTCTCACCTGCGTCCCCCCATTGGGAACCTTTGGGAAGAGCTAGGTCCATATCTCCATGGAATTCTATCCTGGCATATGCATAATCATCGACCATGAGCATTTGAGCTCTCAACCAGTCGAAGAAGACATCGCTATACTTAACGATGGGACTAGATGCATTTCGGGCCATGAGGTCTACCCACCTCTTCATTCTCGGATCATGTGGACTAGGTATACCCCACTCTACCTGTAAGCGTAAAAATGGGACCCTCTCTAGGAAGAAGGATACCAAAATTGACCCGTATCCGAATTGTTTCAACCCACCACTTTTGCACTTGGTTAGTTGTTTTTTCATACTTTTAAGAACCCCTTCACACCAGTTGAAGAATCGGGGCTCCATACACTCTAGTGCATGCTAAAAATAGCTCTGCAGAGCCATATGGGGAATTGTGCTCCCTACCATGCACATGATAGTATAGAGGACGGTCCACAAAGGTAAGTCTCAGGCATCCCTAATAGCGACTTTACTGCTATGTTTCTGGGTACCCGGCATGCAATGTTCACTGATGTAGTGGTTCATAGGCTCAACGCCACCCCTACTACCTGTAAGTGTCACCTGTGATCCATGGTGAGACAACCCTGTTAGGAAATAGATATCCTCGATATATATAGTGAGTGTGTGGGCACCCACATGAAGTGCTTTCTCTTTCAAATCCCACACGTGAACTAGGTACTCTAGGAGTCTCAACTGGGCCCTCATACCCTGGATTTTGAAGAATTTCAACAACCCACACTATCAGAGGGCCATAATTGTTCCTGGTTCATTCCTGGTGAAGTAGTATTCTTCTTCGTGCTCTCTCTCACATCATTCAAACATCTTGACCATGGAAGACCTGCCAAGGAGCCATAAAAAAAAATTAGAATCATAATTTTCTTTCTTAAAGAGTTTTTCTTGTTGGTTTCATCTTTTAAAATTTTTGGGTTGTGGACGTCATAGGCATGTGAATTTTCACAGTGTGGAGTCATCGCATCCTAGCTTTAGGGTCAACTGCGACAATCTCAGATCATCGCAGGTCTCGATATAGGGCACCTGCGACAACCTCCACGCATAGGTAACCCAACAAAATCAACCAAAAAGCATATTTTTAACCAATGAAAATCAAATTTTAATCCATGAAAAGATGGAGGAGATGAAGATTACCTTTTCTATGGAGACGATTCGTGAAATAATTAGTTGTGCACTCGACAATCTGCAATGGAAAATCGAGGTAAAAAAAGGGTTTGGGGCAATGTTTGGGTGAAGCTACAAATGAAATAGTGAAATACGGATTTTTACCTATTTTATTGATTTTTATTACTTTTCATTTGTACATTATATTATTTTTTAAGCTTCATCCAAACCCTAAAGTCCTAACAACTTTGCAAGTGATTGATTTTTGCAGATTGAAAAATTCTAGAGGTGAAACGTTGGAACAAGGGTCCTCTTTTTTGGTTTGTTTTTATATATTTATCGCATGTACATATCCTTTTAGGGGTTTTCAGGAAAAACTCTGAGCAGAGTCTTAATTCTTTCTCATGCTCATGAAACCATGAGAATGTAATCAAGTAGCCTTTTGTCATTTTTTCAAACTTGTAATGGTGACACGAAAAACGAAGCCTATGGAGTATCTTTTAAGCTCTTTTCATGCTCCTTAAAAAGGAAAATATTGTTGAGCGACCTTGTTATTTTCATGCTTGTAAAAGTATTTGAAGAAAACATCTGATGAGTGGTAGATTATCACTTTTTTGGTCTCGTCAGATTAATTTACGAAAAAGGACCTGATGGAGTTCTCTTTAGGTGTTTTTCAGACTCGCTAAATTGAAAAACCCCTGAGTTTTCTTTATTTGGACTCGTTAAACAAACATTGAAAGACCCATATGGGATCGAACCACTCCTTCTTAGGGTTCGTTAAATATACTCTAAGGTACTCATTCGAAGGATGAGCTTACATAAACAAGCATATTTTATCCTCCTCAAGCTTGCGTAAAAATAAAGAGGTACTCATCAAGTGGGGGAAAATTAGGAAAGAAATGTGTCTCTGTATCTATGTTAGTCGCAATAATAGTCGCTCTTGAACATGACACCCCCCTTCATCATTGTATCCAGATGGGGAAATCCATTTGTCTCTCATTTGACCATATGCATGTCCATATGTTGGGTCCTCCTTGATTCAATTCTGCCAAGACCATTGTCTTGTCATTCATATGTTCAAGAGAAGTCTAACCTAAACAAGCCTTCTATTGATTCGGCCATCTGTAGTTTTAAATTTTCTACCAAGTTGGCCTTCCCTGTGTTAGTTTTGAATCACTCCATACTCTGATCTACCTAAAATCTATTACATATTTTGTGTCATTGATGGGGGATACATCAAGGCCCTCCTATGATGAGTCATTTTCTGTCGACTTGAACACATTATTCGGGAATAAGACTTAGAAATCATTTAGTACCTTAGAGCCTGCATGCCTTAATGGCAGGTTTCTTCACTTTCAATAGTGGGTTCACATCATCAACCCATGATTGGAAATTTCCATTGAGTGTTCGACTTCAACTCGTTTATTCACATTCGTTGGATTGTACTAGGGTACCTTGGGAGTCATTGACATCAATGGTGATTTTCCTCGCACTTGTTAACGATTTTCATCATTGACCGGTAATCAAGTGGTCTCTACCATGTTCGACTCTACAACCTGTAATCACATGGTTAGATTTGTACTTAAGGATGATGGAAATGAAGACCCTGGATGACATCATTCTAATCCAGGTTGCGACAAAGTATTCATGCTCTGTATTGACACATAGATTCACTTTGTATGTCTCATGCCTATGTCTGAATTTGAGTCTTTTTAGAGCATAGATCCACAGTGTATTCTTGGTGGCTATGCCGATTCATAATGACATGGATCCATAGTGTATATTTAGTGTTCATGACTCACTTGAAATTTCTGTAATGTGATTATGGGAATTCCTACCTCAGATGATGGTATATTATTATGTTGATTCTTGATTGTTTGCAGGTTCTTGATTGGTGCACTCCTTGTTTCTGACACACACATTCTACAAAGTATTTCATCTATCATGATTTTTAGCTTCATACTTTGGGGGGAGTTTTGTTACACATTATTTTTCTCACCTGAGTGTTTCACTGATAACATGTGTTCATGTTCCCATGAAAAGATAAAAAGAGTATTTCTCCAGGAGGAAAGTGATTGGCTTTCGCTTCTCAAAAACCCTATTAAGGAAGGTCATCCCACCCTTAAAAATGCATGGGGTGTGATGATTCCTGATCTTCACCCCTTGCTCTAGAGATGGACTACGACGTCTCCGCAGGCTGCACTATACCTAGGGTGCGATAATGCCAAAAGCTAAGGAAATGTAAAACTTCACAAAAGTTCTAGAAGGGGATCTTTTAAAAGATGAGGTGGCCTCCGAATGGTTTGGATCTTACCTGCTTCTCTGATTTAGTGGGATCATCCTAATATCCTCATCCATCTCTCTTTCACACTATATAAAGAGGGATATCTCATGGAAAAGGCTAAGGTTGAATAGGATAAGATTTGTATGGGGAGTTCTACTTCCTCTTGAGATCTTTTCTTTAGTTCTATAAGCTACATGGTGGATCTTCTTCATTCAAAAGCTTTGGAGAAAGTGTGTGTGTTGGAGAAAAGGGCCATCGAAAGGGGACCTTGCAACATTAAGGATTTTGGTTGTATTCTCCACTTTCCATTTAATATAATACAATGATATGATTCTTTCCCATAAAGCTAGTCTTGTTTTATTGTATGATTCCTTGATCACATACATAGGTTCTTTTTGAGGATATTGTGTTGCTTTCACTTTGTTTGTCTTGTGTTCCCTTGCAGGTTCAATATCATTGGAGCATTGGAATGGAGCTAGGATGGAAACGGTAAGAGGAAATGACATTTAAAAGGTATGTTGTCTATCTCTTGTTAACTAGTAAACTTAATAGTTAGAGCTCAGGGAAAGTCTTATATTCTATTCTGTTTTGTTCTAGTTTCTAGTTGGATCTAGGGAGATTTGTTTATGTCTGCATTTACTGATTAATTCGATAACAATTTTATCTCAATATAAATGAATTGTACGTAGTCATTTAAAACCTAATCAATTTACTCTAGCCTCTATTTCACCCTTAGGCCTAATTTACATTCATTGGCTTCAGACTAACCCTTTGTCTCTCTTCCTACCTCTATATATCTCTCTAATTTCCACGATACTTACAATATATATACAAATAAAGAATAATTGTATCATGAGATCGGATCTGATCTATCTCAACAGTTTCCTAAGGACTCTCTCAAATCCTATAATTACTAAAACAAAATCCTATTCGAATTACTCCTTGATTTGCAGATTCGATTACATCAATGACTCATCTATCTAATAACAAGTGTATTTGACTAACACCTTACAAATTAGAACCTTCTATACTAACTTTGCAACCTTTAATATTTGAAAATAATGAAACCTTTAGCGAAGATATCAACCCTAAGGTCTAAATCAACAAGTTTGAATTTGAGAGCTTATGCTCTTGCATTAGACTCCCAAAGTATAAAATATTCATAGACTCGTGTCTATGAGGTCTATCACTTTTCTGTAACAATGTGACAATCACAAGTCTTGATGACTTGAATCCTCCAGGATCCAAAATATTGTTCTACAACCTTCCATTTGATTTTCCTTCAATATATTTCACAATCAAAGATATCAAGTATTTGCATGGATTTTGTTTTTTGTAGTACATTCTCTTAGAATGTTTCCTCACGAGTTTCCATAACTCATCTATTTCACTATCCAACTCATCCTTTAGCTGATAAGTATTGTCTCTCTGTGGCTAGATTTTCTCTTGTATGAGAGCATCATAAATTTTTCTCTAATCCTCCCTCTTATACATCTTCCAATAGATGTCTAAGATATGGAAATGGCTTCTCCACTGGTACCCTTCAGAAATTATGGTTTCATATTGTAACATATTGGTTTTAACCCTTATGAACTAGAATGTTTTATGTAATTGTGACTTAGGTTGGAGAACCGATAAAGTTGAAAAGGGGTGAGATTTCCTAGGAAATGTAATACTTCATATACATTAATAAAATACATTGTTGGATGCAAGATGGACAAGGACAAAACATATAGGGGTCTATAATTCCACAAGAGAGGGGACTTGAGGGGCTAAGTATTTTTATTATTATTTTATTCACCCATGATTGATTTTATGGAGAAAAGGGGTTACATGAGCTTCTTGGGAGGGAGGCCATGTGGCTCTTTTCTTCATGTAATTTAAACATCCCTTGGGAGATATTTTGGGTTTCCTTAGTCTTCTTCTCCCTATTTCATGTTATTCTTCTTCTCCTTCCTTTTTCCTCACTCATTCTAGCTATTTCATGTGCTCTTGGGTTGAGCATGGAAACAAATGGCAGGAAGAGGAGAGACATTTTTGAATGGATGTAATATTTTACTCATCATTCCAAAAGGGAATGGATGCCCATGTGCATAAGCTTGATGGCATTTCAGATAGAATTGTCCACAATGGAGAATCCTTGGAGATTCTAGTAGGGATATTTCCTGACCAATAGAACTAGATCCTTGGAGATAAATGGAACAGCCTCAAGGATTGCATGGTAGATAAAGGTGTTCATTTATTTGGGTTATGCAGGCTGAGGGGGAAAGAGAGATGGAAATTCAGATTTGTTGTGAGGATGGGAAACTTGAGAGATAGTTATCCAATTGTTGTGTGTTTTTATATTTGGCCTAGGACTCGTCCTTGTGTATTCATAGCCCTAGATCGGGGGTAACCTATTGTTGAGAGTAAATGAACAACATCGTCTATGGCTGGGAGGAACATCCTTGGTCTGCAACCAGTTGGTGAATGTTTACTTGAAAGATAAGTGCTCTATGTGTTTTCTATATAATTTTATTCTGTTGTGTATTTAATAATCTTTGAGATATGTATTTTAATGTTCCTTTCTACTGGTTATTTGTTATGCATGGCATGTTGTTTACTTCTTTATGTTGTATCATGGATCTTGTCTTATGCATGTGATTTTCATGCCTATAACGTTGTTGAGCAATCCTTTGATTTTGAAATAAGATCAGAGAACAGAGTCCTTGGGCTGCAACATGCCTCACTTGTTGGTGGTTGGCTGTGTTGTAACCTGTTTAAGTGGTGTAGTCGGGCCTGTGACTGGTTGTGTACATTACAAATTGGTATCAAAGCTACTGGTTGAAACATCAGGCCAGTATGGGCTGGATATATTGGTCAGAGTCCTATGGTTGAGATCAATTTATGACCTTGAATTTGAAACGATAAGAAGGAATAACATTACAGAGTCCATGCAGAAGCTAGAGCATCGGAGATCCTTGAAAGGGATCATAGGATCGTGACCTTCCCTTTCGAATTTGGGAGTGATCACCACTAAGGGATCAAGGGTGATCTGGATCATTGGATTGGAGGGTTGATGAGTAGGAGTCGTTCGATGAAGGTAGAACCATAAGTTGGGAAGGGCTAAGTCCCAACTGTTAGAACTAGATTTTTGATTGTCATTCATCGATCAAGGCCAAGCGTGAAAGGTAAGACTTCATAACTTTGTTGCTTCGGTAATATTGGTAGACAGGAAAATCCTGAACTGCGAAGGCTAGAGTCGCAAAGTCCCATCAGCCATCCAATCCGATGGAGGGCATGGGGAGATCTACATCGTTGATCATGGCCAGTTGACATTTACCGCTTCACTTCCCCAGTGGAGTTACTTATGGACCACGTGTCACTTCCCCAGTGGAGTTACTTATGTCAGCGTGACGTATGTTGTCATCAGGACCTTGTAACTTTTACAGCCTCAAACACCTTAAAACCTTCGTTGTCCAATGTCCGTCGTAATGAGGACCATTAATATGGCCACCCATCCCAAATCTAATCTTTTTCGCGTATTCCTTCTAACATGGGTTTGTATCTCTCTCCTTAATATCCTTCCACCTTCTAAGTCTTGATGTATTGTCATCCGTTGATCTAGCTCTAGAATAGATGGCCATATCTTCTCTACAACATTCGTCCTAGGACTTAACTCTTGCGCTCGTTTTCGGATCCGATAAGGATCGACAATTAGGGTTATTCCTGAAAAAGATCTGACAACTCAGATGTTTTCCTCCTTCTCCATGAAATTTTTATCTTGACCTTTCAATGACAAATTGGGATCATCAATCCATGTGATTGATCAATGATCAATGACTCACATTCTTCTCGGCTATAACAAAGGGTTTTTTCGATGGTTCTCTAAGGAATTCTATCTCTATTCTTGTGGCTTTTTTATCACAATCGTCACATTTGTACACACATGAATTAGGCGAGTCCAATATGGACTTAAATCACACCAAACATTAATGCAATAACAATATATATAAATCTTGCATTGACACAAAGAGGCAATGATACACACAGAGATTCTATTCATGAATCCGTACACAATTATACAAGGCCTCCTCGCCTTTCTAGCCTGATTTACATTTAATTGGCCTTTGTTCCGGCCTTCTGGACACACTCAGCCTCTTACACACTCAATTCATTTTTCTCATTCTGTGTCTACACACACACACCTCCCTGTTGATTTCTCGTAGGCTTACAATTTTAAGCATGGAAGGTCAACTTCCAACCAATCAACAAATATCTAATATCATGCAACTACCAACCATAATAACACTCCCATACTTTATAATTGATAAGGATCGGATAGAATCAAATCTTCCATACTTAGAATAATCTACCTAAACTCAATTAATTGCTCAATTAAGCTCTTACACCTCAAATAGGGAAAAACAAACCCTATCCTTCTAGAATTCCATTAAAACATGAGAAATTACATTAATTTGAAGTTTAGGGAACCCACTCCCTTAGTAATTGTAAATACCCCTAGGTCAAATCAAGAGGGTTGATTTTGGAGGTAAAATGCTCTTACATCAGTGCTCTTCGTCAATTCCATCATTGAATCTGCCCAAGAAGCCTCTTGATCTTGTTCCAGTAACCTATTTTCTTATTCCCAAAAAGACGAGCTCTTAGCCATGCAAAAATAGTTTTAAGTCATACTCTCGAACCAATTTCTTTAAGGATATACCATTATTATAGAATATTTAACTATTTTACTTTTTAAATTTATATATTATTATTAAAATTATTAAAATTATAATTAAAATCAATTAATATATATAGTCAAATTAAATCCAAAAATAGAACAATAAAACAAAGAAGATTAATTTAATTCATCCAATTAAATAATAATAAATAAAATTAAAACCTCATATATATATATATAAGTTTAAGATTTTAATTAATTATCTATAAACCTAGGACCATAAAAACATATATAGCTAGTAATTAATATCGACCAAATCTCAACAAGACTAACCTTGAGTTATATTTTTTGTTATCAATGTTGTGATCGTTCTCTCTGCTCTTTCATTTTTATTTCTAACAAAGGAAATAGCTGCAAAGCAGCTAGTCCCTGCTTTCCTGCCTCATATGCTTTAAGTATTTGTATAAATTCATTTGCATTCTATGTGTAAGCATGTTCAGATCCACACAATCCGAAGGCAAAGATGTCCTTGGCAACTGATTTTGCAGAGGTGATTTCGGAGTTAGTACACTCAGACAATTGCAGATTGATGTATACAATGTCATATGGTGGAGCAAGGTACTTCATTACCCTATAGATGATTTCTCTAGAAATACTTATATGTATTTTCTTGGAAATGTTTATG
>ML805735.1:16461-43848 GCA_009831015.1 Picea engelmannii
GGTGCTCCTCTCTGCATATGCTCCCAGACTCGCTTGGGAACTTGAGGGACCTCCAAGCTCTTCACTTGGGCGGGTGCTCCAATCTGCAGACGCTCCCAGACTCGGTTGGGAACATGACGGGCCTCCAAAGTCTTTACCTGGGCGGCTGCTCCGCTCTACAGACGCTCCCAGACTTGGTTGGGAACTCTCCAAAGCTCTGAGACCCGATTGGGAACTTGACGGGTTTTCAAAGTCTTTACTAACATGGGCTGTCCGCTTTACAGACGCTCCTAGACTCTATGACGGATGTTCCAATTTACATATCTGTGTTGACGAGTTAAATTGTAATTTATTATCAACCAAATTCATTTTAGTTTTAAATTATTTTTTATTATTATACTTCATATAAAATATATTAATTAATTAATTTATTTTTTAATTTTAAATTGAACAAAGGTGTTAACTACATAGTTACACAATACATGAACCTTAAAATCCTGTAAAACTTTACTCGTATGCAAAAAAAAAAATAAGTAAGTTTGGCAAATTTTATATTAAAATTTTAATGGAATCTGCATTACAAACGTTTTTAATGGATCAGGCGAGTGGGTCAAAAAGGTAATTTATTAGTCTGTGCTTTCTCTTCAACGTCAAATCGCTCTTGCCTTAATATCGTGAATTTTTTTTATCAACAATATCAAAATATAAAAAATCAAATAAAAATTAAAAAATTATTAAAAATGCGACTTAGCATGACATTAATTTAGTTGTATATAACTGTCATTGTCTAATACTTCTACAAAGCTCGGTTCATAGGCAATGAATTCATCTATCACATGTGCACATCTTTCTTCTTCCAGGATTTTGTGGTTAATCTCTTTACCATACATAAATACTATTTTATTGTCTGGACTCTTTGGTTAATCTCTTTACCATACATAAATACTACATTATTGTCTATGCTCTTTGGTTAATCTATTTGTTATTTTTGGCAATTTTTTTTTAAATGAATGATATTTTGGATTTTTTTTTTAGGTTTTTTCAATTTATTTTAATATTTAAAGTTAAGAGCAATTTTGGAACTTTTTAAAAGAAGCAATTTTGGAATTTATTAAAAATATGAATAACAATTAAAAACAAAAAAAAAATATTAAACATTTTTTATTTTAATTCTTTTCAATATCTTATCATTTATGTTAAAGAAAATGATAAGATGCTTATGATAAATAAAACATGAATTTTAAAAAAATTATGATTTTTTAAATGTTTCAACAAATAATCAAATTGATTTCAAAGTAAATCCTTTGAATATATTGAAAGTTATAAAACAAAAAAAATAATTTAATATTATTTACCTTGATTATTATCATTTTTTAAACATTTTTAACTTAAGAGTAAAATAATGAAATTGATTTCATTGTAAATCCTTTGAATATATTGAAAGTTATATATATAAAAAAAAAAATATTATTCCTACATTCATTTTTTAAACATTTTAATTTAAAAGTTATAAAGGGATTTCCTAATTTGTGGATAAAAAGCCTTGTAATTCTTATTTTTATGAGAAGTTATAAATAGATTTTTTCATTTTATAAGATCATTATAATCAATTTTCTCCCAACTAAGTTATATAGTTTGATTGGAGAATAAAATTATTTCACGGCTAAGTCACACTAAGAGAGTTAAGGGAAAGGGTGATTTCCAAAGTTATTAATTGACATTAGACAATCTAATTAATTCTATAATTATATCTCAAATATCATAGGCTTAATTATCATCTTCCTATATGTAGATGCTATTGTCTTTTTAGCAGGGAGCACCTATGTCGACAGGTAGCTTAAAATTCTCAATGTATTTTTGTATTAACTTTGGGATGCTAGTAAATACTCATAAAATGTTGGTAATGATAATAACAACCTAAAAGAGGTTCAATTTATAATTATCTTGGAATTGATTTTTATCACAAGATAAACTTTTCTATATAAAATCAA
This sequence comes from Picea engelmannii, assembly GCA_009831015.1. Lineage (NCBI taxonomy): Eukaryota > Viridiplantae > Streptophyta > Pinopsida > Pinales > Pinaceae > Picea > Picea engelmannii. The sequence goes on from ML805735.1 coordinate 18,432, forward strand.
TTCACTTTTGCTAATAAATTTTGTTATTGTATATTGTGAGCTAATGCAGATTTTGATGACTCAATTATGCACTTGTAAAAACTTGCGACTGATTTAGACCTATAATTGAGAAGGAAACTATTTCTTCCGACACTTATTTCCTTTGTATAAATGTGTTCTTGTTCTTTAGTTCTACATAAGGTGAGTTTAGTGCACCTGCATACATAACATTTTATGTTCATTTTAAAGCATCTCTTTTGACATAAAATAATTTCTCTTCTCATATATTTCTTTACATTTTTTTTGAGACTTAACAAATTTTATATATATTAAAGAGGTTTTTCAAGGTGGTTTCACAATAACAAATAAGTGATTTATTGTATGATCTGTGTCTAGGATTTCAGCCTCGAACCCAACCACTATCTCTCCTATTGCTGCGTTCATGGAGAACAAGGGAGAGGGGCACTCGGCCCCCTCCTAGAACACCGTCACGACCAAGGAGCATGGCCTCAACCACTACAAACGTCCAACCTTCGAACTCCCGGAAGGAATGCAACAGATAATATGGGAGGAAGAAATGCCAAAGGAGAAGCCGATGGAAATTGATCCAGAAGCCAGTCACCCAAAAACAAATCGCACCTGAGAACCTAAAAAATGCATTCTGCAAGCCTCGATCGCCCCTAAATATATCATCATCTCTCTGAGAATAGAAGATTAGAAACAATACATGAGGGATTTCGCCTTGATAGGGAAATTCCTGGGGCTATGGCCTTAAAAAAAAGACCTTGTCAAATGGATTCAGCATTTGTGGAAGACCAAGGGTCACTATGACCTCCAGCTTGGGTCAAAAGGATTCTTTACAATAATACTGCATAACCTAGAGGACAAAAATCGAATCTTTGAAGGAGGGTCGTACTTATACAACTCAGGAGGCCTTTTTCTCTGCTTCTGGATGGAGAGATTCAACCCTGAAAAGGAAGACTTCACCCACGCCTCGGTTTGGCTGAGACTATACACGCTCCCGTAGGAATTTTGTCTTGAAGAGATCCTGGCAGGAATTGGCAACACCATCGGAATCTACGTCAAAGCTTCAGAGGCGAAAAGAAAACGAAGGTACACTGCTTATGCCCACATTTGTGTTTATTTGAACATCTCCAAACCTCTCCCCGGAGCCATTACCCTAGATTACCAAGATGAGGAATGGTCCCAAACCCTCAATTATGAGCATATCCCCTTTCGTTTTCGCAAATGCCATGAACATGGTCATCTCTTCTGCAAATTCGCTTTAAATAAACCCACCAAACCTTCTCCAGAAGACCTTAACAAATCCAAGGATGGTTTCACCCAAGTCACGGGTCGACGAAGACACCAAGCTAAAAAATCCCCCCCTTAGCCCCCCCCCAAGACCCCCAACCAAGAATTCCTTTGAAGCCCTTCAAACCCCGTCAGATACACCCTCCTCTTCAACCAACCCTATGACACCCCCAACAACCAGCCAAGATTCCACCAATCCTGACCCCCCTACCCCACCTCCTTCGCAACCACCTATCAGAGACACCTCTCTTCCTACAAATCTAGGATCGGAAATGGGAGATCCAAATATTGACCTGGAGGATCAGGAGATAGGAGGTATAGATATGGAACATCTGGAACAAGCCTACCACAAGAAACAACTGTACGCCATACCAACATATCAGTTGCGCAAAGTACACAAATTCTTCCTCAACTCCTCGGCAGGATGATCAGCCCAAGCGAGTACGAATCTAGGAATCCAAAAAGGCACCTCGAAGGAACAATGCAAACCCACAAAAGATGAGGAAAAGAGAGGTCGAAAACCAAAACACCAACTTATTCAAGATGTCGGTAACTTTCTCGTCAATTCAGGGAAAATACACCTGATCTCAGATAGTTTCCCTCCCCTCCAACACCCATCATCCTTGTGAAGACACTATCCTGGAATATAAGGGGTCTTAACGCAAAAGGAAAACAAGGTTTGCTCAAAGAAGGAATCAAGAAGGAACAACTAGATATACTACTCCTGCAGGAAACAAAGTGCACAGGAGAGGAAGCTTCATCTACTCTTCAAAAATGTTGGAAGCAAGCCCAACATGTGGGAGTGGATGACAGAGGGGCATCGGGTGGCCTAGCGATGCTCTGGCATCCAAACACAGTTTTACTGGACGGTTTCTTCACCTCTAAATGGACCATTACAACCTCCTTTCACCTCATTGGCTCAAACAAATAAGGCTACATCACAAATTTCTATGGACCTCCTCGACCAAGAGAAAAGGAAGCCTTCCTTCATCACCTGGACTAGATAGCCAACCACATCGGATCCCAATGATGGACCCTCGGTGGAGACTTCAACATGATCACAGGTCTGGAGGGAAAAAGGGGAGGCACACGCACCTTGGGAAATGACAATGAGATTTTTAATTGTACCATTCGCCTAATGAAACTCATTGATGTTTGAACAGATAATGGGCCCTTCACATGGTCCAATAGACGCTCGAGGACTCAACATGTTTCTAGCAGACTAGACCGATTCCTCCTTTTGGAAGCCATAATGATGGATGGCCTCACTTGGAATGCCATGGTCATCGACACCTCGGGGTTGATCCATTGGCCGATACTACTGACTCTTAACATCAGTGGCACCCCAGGTAGAAAACCCTTCCGCTTTGAAAATTTCTGGTTGACACACCCAAACTTCCAAACAAACATCCAACAATGGTGGGAAGAGGCGGCCATCCAAATAGGGACCCCGATGTATAGATTCCAACAGAGGCTCAAAAACCTCAAAGTTCAACTAAAATCCTGGAATAAGTCCACCTTTGGCAACATCTTGCAAGCACAGGTACGTCTTAATCAACAGATGCAAACTCTAAAACAACAGATATGGTCTTAAGGCCTTACGAAATCCCTAAAGGAGTAGGAAACTATACTAAGAAACCAAATCACAGAAAGAAGGGTGGAAGAAGAGATAATTTGGAGACAAAAATCTCGCATCCAATGGCTAAAAGAGGGGGAGAAAAAAAACAAATTCTTACACAAGTCCATGGTTTAGCGTCACCAAATAAATCACATCACTCACCTCATCTCATAACAAGGAACATAAATTCAACAACACACAAACATAAAAATGGAAATGCTCTCCTACTACAAAAATATTCTTGCGGAACCCCCAATAGATCGATCGTGGGATATAGACTCTATTCTTAAGAATATTCCCAAGGAGGTCACCAAATAGTAGAACGAGGCAATCATGAGACTGATCAGTCAGGAGGAGGTTGACCAGTCTCTTGAGGATACCCCTCTGGGAAGGCACCTGGACTGGATGGGTTCACTTCTTATTTCTTTCACTATTGTTGGGGAATCATCCGCGAAGATGTTTTTGAAATCATAGAGGACTCTAGAAGATCCAATCAGGTTTTCCAAGCCCTCAATGCGACCTTTGTCACCCTCATACCCAAAGAAAATAACACTACGTCCCCCTCGCACTTCCAGCCTATCGCCCTTTGCAATGTCATCTATAAACTCCTAACGAAGATTATTGCAACATGCCTCAAGACTATTCTACCATTCCTGATCTCTTCAGAACAATCCAGTTATGTGGAAGGCATACAAATCCTGGACAATGTCATCCTGGCTCACGAAGTAATCCACTCGCTACACTCAACAAAAACTCAATGTATTCTCCTAAAACTGGATCTCTCTAAAGCCTTTGATGAGTTAAGCTAAAGCTATTTAAGATCAAACCTCCTCTCCTTCGGCTTTCATCCTATTTGTGTCTCCTAGATTTCCAATCTCACTTCTTCAACCCTATTCTCCATCCTCATCAATGGCATTCTCTCAAAACATTTCTCCCCATCAAGGGGAATAAGGCAATGGGACTGGCTCTCGCCCTTCCTTTTCATCCTTATGGAAGAAGGGCTGAGTCGTACTATCAAGGTAACCATCATCGATAATTCCCTCTCTGGCCTCACCCCTCATGGCATCTCTCCCCTATCTCTCACAGTCAATTTTTGGATGACATACTTCTAATGGGATTGTCTACAGCCAGAGAAGCCCTACGCTTCAGATCCATCATTGACCTCTTTTGTGAGGCCTCAGGCATGGAGGTGAACATGACCAGATCCCAAGTTTTGTTCTTCAACACGCCAATTGAGATCCAAAACCGCCTCACCCAAATCCTAGGATTTACTCACAGCACCCTCCCCTCTATTTACCTGGGTATCCCCCTCATTGATAATTCGCTAAGAAATGATTCCTGGGACTCCCTGTTGTCTAGCTTCCGCAAGAAACTCTCCCTATGGACCTTTCGATCACTCAATCTTTCTGGTCGCCTCATCCTTCTCAAATCAATACTATAGGCCCTCCCTGTCTATGCTTTTTCAGCCTCGACGACCCCAAGTTTCATACTCAGCACCTTAAGAAATATACAACGAAGCTTCCTCTGGTAGGGTACCAAAAGAAGGGCACAAATTCACCCTGGTAAGATGGAAAAAATTCTGTAAACCAAAGAACTCAGGGGGCCTTAGCCTCAGAAACCCATCTATTATTAAGGTCTTAACCTGCACATAGGTAGATCAATGTATTCGAATGTAATAAAGGTCAATATTAATAAGGCCTTTCAATAAAATAGAATAAGGCGGATGTAAGAAGACCTAATAGAAGCTTCCGCTTCTAGAAGGATATTCCTCTAGATGTTTCTCTTAATAGACATATTTAGTATAAATAAGGGTCGAGGGTATGAAAACTCTAGCTTGGAGATTATTGTAATAGAGCGTTGCTCGACTGGAGGTTTCCCCCTCGAAGAGGCCGGTGAAAATTGCTTTCTGAATCAAAGCGTTATTTCAGTTGTTGTTCTCATATTATTTCTATGTTACTGTGGATGATTATGCTGGTTATATTACTGTTATTCTGCCATTCCTAGCATTTTATTTCTGTTTTGCGTATTTATTAGATTTGGTATCTTGCAAGTGGTATCAAAGCACTTTCCTTGGCAAAAATTGTGGGTATTTTTTTTCAGGGTAGAGACGTATTTCGACGTCTTTAAGCCACCGAGATCTGTCATTACGTGCATAAACCCATGGTTGAGGGATTCATACAAGCAGGAAATACAAGTGGTTCTTAAGCGCACATCTGTTGGCCACCCTTGTAACCCATGTTGGTACCCCTTTGAGTGGTATCGCATTAGACAACACTTGTGTACGGATTGGCCTAGATTTCCTAAAGCCCTCTTTAGATAAAACTATTGGCCACCAGACTGCTATAGTGTCACCGAGAACATCACTCGGGAAGATACTCTCTAGTACCTGGGTAGTCGAGTAGTATGGCTAAGGGTACGGTCTGTCCTCCTTAGTTAGTGCCATGAGATATTGGGTAGACTACTACTGTTGGTCCCCACACGTAATCAGAGAGCTATAACACAAGGCAAACCCTTGTCTGTAGAACCCTTGAATACCTAACCCTTGGGGAACATAAACATAAACATAAACAAATTCAACGGGCAAGATCTATTGTCGCGCATCTGGTTTCGGGTCGCCAAGTAAATACACATTTCTTTCTGATTAAAAATTTGAGGATTTCAGCACTGCAACATTCTTCAGACCAAGGTATAACCCCGCAGCTGAAAAAAAAAAGTCTGGAATTTTTTTCACCATTATTTGAGACCTATTCCATTAGATTCATCTCTTCCCCCTTATCACATTTATCCATATTATTTTTTTGTAAAAATTTCTGACCCCGGCCACTCCCTTTTCAGTTCACCCATCCTCATGGCCCATACCCGTAGCCAAGAACTGGAGTCTCTCTTCAACACCTTGCAATCTAGTTTCCTCGATACCCAACAAGAAGTGCAACAACTTAGTGCTACTATTGCCTCCCATGATACATCCATCAATACCACCATAAATGCATCCGTAAATGCATCTGTGCAATCCGCAATGGCATAAGTCAAACACAAAATGACCACCCAGCTTGAATCTGTCTTTGCATCACTTTGCACCAAACTCAATATCCTTACCGATGACTCTTTTCCTGATGCACATACAAATATTGAAGGTGAAACTTCTTCCCATTCCTTTCAGCCCCATCACTTTCAACGAGACATACACCTTCTGCGAGTGGATGTAACCAAATTTGATGGTTCAAACCCCACTGGTTGGGTCACCCAAATGGAACATTATTTCTCTCTCTACAACATTACAGATGACTTGACCAAACTCCGGTATGGTGTTCTCCATCTAGATCAAGAACGCTGGAAATGGTAGCAATGGAGAAAAACTTCTCGTCAGGGGCATATTGCTTGGACCCAATTTGTGACTGAGCTTTATGAACGCTTTGACACTGACACCAACCATTTGGGCCATTTGACAAAATTGAAGCAATCAGGAGTAGTAGAAGACTTCATAGATGCATTTGAGCACCTGGCTTTTTGAACAGAGGGCATGACTGATGCTTTCTTTTGAGAGTGTTTTATCAGTGGCTTCAAGGAGGATATTCGGGCCCATGTCCTCATGGATCGACCTATGACTTGGGTGGAGGCTACTCAAAAAGCTAAAGAAGCACAACAAATTGTTTCCTCTCAAAACCGTAAGCCTTCCTTCATCCCTCGCCCTAAACCCGTAAACCCCACTACTCCCTCCGCCCCATTAAAGATCCAAAAATTGACCAGGGCTGAAATGGTTGAACGCCAACTCAAAGGCGTCTATTATAATTGTGATGAAAAATATTTCCCAGGCCACAAATGTAAGGAACAAAATCTTTTTATGGCCATCTCTGAGGATATTCTGGAAGAGGATGTTGACACTCCCCTTATGCCCGAGTCACCAGAAATCACTGACATAAACCCTCCCTCCGACCCTCCCGAAGTGGAACCGATCATTTCCCTCAATGCTCTCACCGACTTCTCTGCCCTCCAAACCCTCAAGTTAATCGGTTACATCAAGCACCAAAAGGTCATCATTCTGGTTGATAGTGGCAACACCGACAATTTTATTCATCGCCGCATTTCCCAAGAAACCCATTGCTACATCCATGCTGTCAACAATTTCCAAATCATGATTGCTAATGGTGGTTCTATGAAATGTGGCAGGCGTTGTGAAAATGTGCATCTCCAAATCAGTGACTACAACCTAAAATCCTATATGTTTGCTATGACATGGGCGATTGCGACATTGTGTTGGGTGCAGAATGGCTAAGGACTTTGGGTCCCATTCTCATGGATTTTCATAACTTAACCATGCAATTCAACCAAGGAGGCCACCAATATAAATTCCAAGGCATCACTGTTGGTTCACCTGAGGTCATCAGTTCTCATCACATGGAAAAACTGCTCAAAAAAGGTCATTATGGTGTCATTGCCCAACTCCACGCCATACAAGCCACAGAGACACCCCCAGTGCCCCAAGACCTCCAAGCCCTCCTTTCTAAACATCAAACGGTATTTTCCACTACCCAAGGACTCCTTCCTTCCCACGGTGTTCATGATCATTCCATTCCCCTTGTCCCAGGAAGCCTTCCCCCCAATATCCGTCCATATCGCCACCCCTTTGCACAAAAAAATGAAATTGAAAAAATGGTCCAGGAACTCCTTATTGCAGGCATCATCCGTCCTAGTATGAGCCCTTAATCGTCTCCGGTTTTCATGGTACTGAAGAAAGAAGGTTCTTGGAGAATGTGTCCTGACTTCCGCGCTCTCAACAAACTGACCATCAAAGACAAATTTCCCATTCCTGTCATTGATGAAATCCTGGATGAATTGAGTGGCGCCAAATTCTTTACCAAACTTGATCTTCGCTCGAGCTATCACGAGATACGTATGAAAGAGGTCGACATTCCGAAGACCGCCTTTTGCACTCATGAGGGCCACTATGAGTTTTTTGTCATGCCCTTTGGCTTGTGTAACGTCCCCTCCACCTTCTAGAGCCTCATGAACCATGTCTTCCACCCTTTTCTCTGTCATTTTGTCTTAGTTTTCTTTGATGATATCCTCATCTATAGAAAAACCTGGACAGACCATCTTACTCATGTGGATCAAGTTCCCTGCCTACTCTCTCAGCACAAACTTTTCCTGAAATAGTCCAAATGTGCTTTTGGTGCCTCAGAAGTAGAATTCTTGGGTCATCAGGTGGGAAAGGATGGCATCAGGGTGGACCCGAAAAAGATTGAAGCTATGCAAGACTGGTCGCACCCAAATACTCTCAAAATCTTGCGTGGATTTTTGGGCCTAACAGGGTATTATCGCAAGTTCGTTAAGAACTACAGAAAGATTGCAGCACCTCTCATGACTCTCCTAAAAAAGAACTATTTCACTTGGAATTCAACAGCTGCTCAAGCTTTTCAAACCTTGAAGACGACCATGTGCACCACTCTGGTTCTAGCCCTTCCCGATTTCACAAAGACCTTTGTGTTGGAATGTGATGCTTCAGGGAAAGGAATCGGTGTTGTCCTTATGCAAGAGGGTCGATCTTTGGCCTTCACCAGCAAGAAACTATCTGAAAGGAATCTAAGCAAACCCATTTATGAAAAAGAAATGTTGGTGATTCTGCATGCCGTTGAGCTGTGGCGTCCTTATCTCTTGGGGAAACGCTTCCAAATTAAGACCGACCATCAAAGCCTCAAGTACTTTCTGGAACAATGCATTTCCTCTCAGGAGCAACAAAAATGGGTGACTAAGATCTTTGGATATGATTATGAGATCATTTACAAGAAGGGCAAAGACAATGTCGTGGCAGATGCACTGTCCCGAAAATATGAAGATGAAGGATCCCTTTTTTCTCTTTCCTTCATTGTACCTGATTGGCTCCAAGCTGTGCGCCAGGAATGGCTTCAAGATCCCAAAAGTTCGCATCTAATCCAGCAACTGCAGAACAAGGCTCCGGCTCCCCCAGGGTACTCCTGGCTCCAGGATGAGCTTCGATACAAAGGCCGCTTGTATTTAAGTAAACAATCCAAGCTCAAATCCAAGGTACTTTCTGAGCTTCATGCTACACCCACAGCGGGGAACTCAGGGTTCACCAAAACATATGACCGAGTCAAACGTTCTTTTTTTCTGGGATGGTATGAAACAGGACATCAGTAAGTTTGTCGCTGAATGTGAGGTGTGTCAATGCAACAAGGGAGAAATAGTCAAATCTCCAGGCACCCTCCAACTGCTTCTGATTCCCCCTGCTATTTGGAAGGATATCTCTATGGACTTTATTACAGGATTACCCAAATCGGGGAATAAATCAGTCATAATGGTGGTGGTGGATCGCCTTTCCAAGTATGCTCATTTTTGCGCTCTTCACCACCCATTTACTGCATCCATGGTGGCTCAAATTTTCATGGACCAGGTCTTCAAGCTTCATGGCATGCCACACTCTATTGTTTCTGATCATGGACCAACTTTCACAAGCAATTTTTGGCAAGAACTGTTTAAGCTACAAGGCACACAATTGCATCTTAGCTCAATTTATCCTCCCCAGATGGATGGTCAAATAGAAGTTTTCAACAAGTGTTTGGAAACATATCTGAGGTGCTTTGCCTCTGAAAAACAACACCAGTGGGATCAATGGTTACCCATCGCCGAATGGTAGTACAACACCACATACCATACAACCACTCACATGACTCCTTTTGAAGCGATATATGGACAAAAGCCACCTTCAATTCTCTCATACTTACCGGATACCTCGAAGGTCTAGGTGGCTGACCAAACACTTACAGTCCAAGAGGATATCCTTCGTACCCTTAAAAATAACTTGGTCATGGAACATAATTGAATGAAGCAACAAGCAGATCAAGGTCGCTCCGAACGTCAATTTGTAGAAGGGGATCAGGTGTTTCTGAGACTACAACCATATAAGAAAACTTCCCTCAAGGCCGAGCACTGTCAGAAGCTAGCAGCCAAATTTTATGGCCCTTACATAGTTCTCAAGTGTGTGGGACAAGTTGCATATCAGTTAGCTTTGCCCAGTCAGTCGAAGCTACATCCTATTTTTCATGTTTCATGCTTGAAGAAGGTGATTGGAACCAGGTGCCAAATTCAAACCAACCTTCCAGAGTTAGCTGAAGAAGGATCTATTTGGCTACAACTAGAAGCAGTTTTGGACCTGCGTGAGCGTCACCTGCATCAGAGAACCATCAAGGAAGTGCTAGTACAGTGGATATATATGACTCCAGCAGATGCCACTTGGGAAACAACTACCATTCTGCAGCAGTTTCCACATCTCAAGCCTTGAGGACAAGGTTGTTTTTAAAGGGGCGGACATGTTAAGGTCCTAACCCGCACATAGGTAGATCAATGTATTTGGATGTAATAAAGGTCAATATTAATAAGCCCTTTCAATAAAATAGAATAAGGTGGATGTAAGAAGACCTAATAGAAGCTTCCGCTTCTAGAAAGATCTTCCTCTAGATGCTTATCTTAATAGACATATTTAGTATAAATAAGGGTCGAGGGTATGAAAATCCTAGCTTGGAGATTATTGTAAGAGAGTGTTGCTCGACTGGAGTTTTCCCCATCGAAGAGGTCTGTGAACATTTATTTCTGAATCAAAGTGTTGTTTCAGTTGTTGTTCTCATATTATTTTTGTGTTATTGTGGATGATTATGCTGGTTATATTATTGTTATTTTGCCATTCCTAGCATTTTATTTCTATTATGTGTATTTATTAGATCTAGTATCTTGCATCTATACTCAACAAATTCCTTAGCACCAAAATTTGGTGGTGATGGCTAAAGACACCCCAAGACCTTTGGGCCCGTCTTTGGAGGAAAAAATACACTCCCACAATCCCAGAAAAAGAGATCATCAGGTGGAGTGGTCAGAGCCCGGGCTCGCTCATCTGGAACGTGGCCAAGAATAATTGGGGACTCATCACAGACCACTCATTTTGGGAATTGCAGAGCGGGTCTTTAGCTCTCTTTTGGAGCAATTCTTGGCAACAAATCCCAACCCTAAATACATATCCAAATATTAGCGCCTTTATCCCCTTCACGACTGAAGAAGGACTCATCAAAGTGAAGGATTTCTAGAACCCAAGTGTCCCAAGGGAAATCTAGCACATGTAGAAGAAATCTCATGAGGACTTGAACATCCTCATTGATCTCAATCTCCAACCTCTGTAGGCTCATCTCGATTCTCGAAAAATTCTAAGTCAACAAGGAGATGAGATCCTCAGATGGGGACATTCCACCAGAGGCACCTTCAACGTTCAAGAAGCGTACCAGCTAAGAGCAGGTGACAATTACTTACAATGGGAAGAGGTTTGGGGAAAATTTTGGGAAGCAAAATCTGGGCCAAAAATCAATACTTTCCTCTGGCTAGTTGCACACAACATCATTCTCACCTGAGACAACCTAAGGAAAAGGGGCTTCATCGGTCCTTCCTGGTTTCAGTTATGCATCTCAGAGGAGGAAACTGAAAATCATCTCCTAAACCTGTGAGCCTATAGTTTGAGCATCTGGGACCATAACGCCTTCCTAATGAGAACCACAGACAGGAATTGCATGGGACTCCGGGAAACAATAGCAGGATGGCGAAGCTTGGTTTTCCACTCCCCCATCCTCAACAAAATCTGGCAGCTATTACCGGGATTCATTATCTGGAAAATTTGGAAACAAAGGAACATACAAACCTTTCAAATAGTCACTAGGACATGGAAAGAAGTCTGGACCACAATCCACTCCAATCTCAACGAAATAATCTCCTTGCATCCCTGGATGACTCAGTATTTAAAATTCCCCCCGAATTAACATCTCATCCTTAGCACCTAGAAACTCAACCTCCACCCCACAATTTCCACCACTCTCAGTTGTAAGCTTAGCCCCACTCATTGGGAAGCTCCACCTAGAGGGTGCCACAAATTAAATTTCAATGGGGCCTCCAGAGGGAATCTGATACCTGCAGGCTACGGAGTTGTCATTCGCAACAGCAAAGGGGAAATCCTTCACATCATTGTAGGAAATATTGGGCTCAACACCAACAATGTCGTAGAAGTATGGGGAATCCTTTGTGGTCTACAAGCAACCACAAAACAAGATATTTTTCCCATCATCGCCAAGGGTGACTCAAACATTTTCATAAATCTCTTCTCCAATCTCTTTAATGGGGATGACCCAGAGACTTATGAATGGACCTCTCAGAATCTAATCCACCCTCTAGCGATAGTGGGTAATCTACCCTTCCCATGTACAATGAACAAAAAATCAAGTTGCCGACCTGCTGGAAAATGTCAAATTCGAGATGGAGGAGGGAGTCTTCGCGTGCTCCCCCACCTCTAATCCCTCCCATCCCACATTTATCACTTGCAGAAACATAGAAGACACCAAGGATCAATCCCCGGATGGGGTGCTTCTGAGTTCAGCGAGTGATCAAATGACAGGAAGGCCACCTGGCCAGGTGGCCAGCCACTTAGCATCCAACCAGTCTTGTCCCATCATTTCCCTCACCTCATGGACTTAATATTGTTGCCGACACCTTACAAACCTCCGACGATAACCTTCATCCGCTCGAGTTGGAAGCTCTGGAGCATGGGAACCTTCATGGTGCTGTGTACGGTACTATCTCAGTCACATCTACTCTTCCTCATAGGATTTCCTAAAGCCGTTCCCAAGCACACGGATCACCATTCACCCCCTCCCCATTTGATCGACCTGATAACCTTTTGGCCTCCCCTATGGTGCAACCTCCATTTGGCTCAGAAGAACACAAGCTCGGGCCTCACCTCTCCAGGTCTATTGATCCTTTGTTTCCTCTATCCAAGGATGTCATTGACTTTTGACATGCCCTGCCTTAGAGGCAAGCCCAAAAGGGGTTCCGCCTGGTATGCGGCTAGGGGGAGGAAGCCGCCCACCCCCGACCATCCTCTTGAGGCTGAACGTTTCCCTGTCTTGGCTCCAGTCGATACACCCATCCTCGTTCATCCTCCTGAGGCCTAAATTTTCCTTTTCCTCGCTCCAGTCGATGTGCCCATTCCCACTCATCCTCTTGAGGCCAAACTTTTCCCCATCTTGGCTCTAGTTGATGTGCCCATCCCCGTTCAGCCACTCCTTGAGACCACCACTGAGATTTCCCCCCTCTCAAATCCCTACGGCTGTAGGGTCGAGTGGTTCAACACCTTTGACAACTCGTTGGGTTACACGCTTCTCCCCCCTCCCCACCTCGACGTCCTCCACCTCCTCCTTCCCCCTTTCGACACCCCAACAACACCTCATTCCCCACCCTCTCTCCCTCCTCCTCCTCAGCTTCCTCACTGTCACCCCTCCTATGCCCTGTTGGTGACAGATGCTAGGCTCGAGTAGCAGACATGGACACCTTGAGAGACCTTAAAAGGGACCTGAGCAATATCAAAAGGGACTTGAGGGAGCTCAAGTCAATTAGGCTTGATATGCAGCACAAAGGCACAGATCGTTGGAGCCATGTTAACAAGCTGATGTTCTTCCTTCAAGACCTCTGGCAAGCAATTGTGGACCGCGACAAGGGCACGTCATAGGTGTGACAGGTCTACACCGGGCCAAGGCTCGAACCAGGTTTCTAATAATTTCTATGTTCCATGTTTACGTCGCTCTTCGTCTACAGGTAGCCATGGAAGGCTGGCCTGAGTTTTTTCTTATTTTGTTTACTTCTATCTATTAGCTACTTCCCTTCATGGCATTGACATGGCATAATCTATTTTTTTAACAATTGGCAGTAGTGGTTTCTCGGAAGGGCACCGCTGCCACATATGATTAGGAACAACACTATTTTTTGGAACTAAGAGCAGCGGTGGTTTCCCAGAAGGACACCACTACCACGTATGATTAGGAAAAATAGACATCTGTAACTTTTTATCAAGATTCAATACAAACTCTAACTTACAAAAAAACAAAAAAGGTGGTTGCACAAATTTTAAATCAAAATTTATAATGTTATTGTTATTTTAATAGGTAGTAATACCTTTTTAATTCTACTTAAATTTTTAAAAGTATGGAGTAATTACTTCCAATTTTCTTTTGTATTTAGATTATGGATAAACAATATATTATTATAGGTTTCAAGTGTTTCAGAGTTATTTTAATTTTTGGTTTTGGATTACATTAAAACATTTCTAACAAACAAGTATAAGTAGATTTGCTGCTAAACATTTCTAACAAACAAGTATAAGTAGATTTGCTGCTAATTTCACTTGTTTGATATTATTTTGAAATATTTCCATACAAAAAAAAAACAATCATATTAGTTATTACATCATAATAATTTCAAATTTAATTAATTATTTTTAATAACTGATTTTATTTTGCACATATATTCATTGTCAAAATAGCGAGAGATTTCCTTCACCTTTCGTAAGCATAGAAGTGAATTGTCGATGTGGATATTTAGAAAAGAGGGCAGAGGCCACTCTGCACTGATGAAGATGGGTATGGCCTCATCGTACATTTTTTTAAGAACTCCACACACTCCAATTAATTTAATTAGTGTATGTTATTTGCACTGTCATTTTAATGATTAACATTTGAAGCAACAAAATGGATGGTACCTTGGAAGAGAATAAGAGCGGTTCTTATGCATTGTATGGTTTCAACTCATGAGACTACTTTTGGCTTTTCTCATGTGGCAATAATATTTGTTCTATGATTATATTTTACATCTATAAATATTTGAAGCCTTAGAAACAACAGGGGTTCTTAATGCATTGTATGGTTTCAACTCATGAGATTAGTTTTAGTAACCTTTTTATGTGGGTTTTTTGATTAGGTGATAATATTTGTGTAGTTTTAGCCTTTTCTAATAGGTGATCATATTCAAGTGTGTTGTATATTTTTTTTAAAAATTAGTTTGTTTAGATGACTAGGGGAAAAGATTTGAAAGGATTGTTCAAAAGGATTCAATTTTTGAAGGTTACGAGGAAAATTTCTTTATGGCTAGGGGAAAACCACAACAGACGAAACGACACCAAGAAGTAAACTCTAATATCAAGTATATTATATAAATAAAAATGATAAATAGAGAAATATAGAAGCCTACCTCGTCTATATGTTCGAAGAAGACCATTGTTGAGCATACGACCCAAAGATTTATACCCACAACTTGTCCTCAACAACTATGATATGAAAAGCATGTGGTAATGATATATAATGTTAGAAAATCAATAAGCATAATCCATTAACGTACATAAAAAATACGTCCATGGAAAGAAATAAAAATATTTTCAAGATATCAATTGGACGAGAAAAGAGTAATTCTATTAATATAATCAACATAAGTACATAGGTCACGAACTTATGTAAGGGAACATATCAAAACCAAGAAACTAAGTCCCTCCGGCTGGGCCTCCACCACTTCATTCCTCCATAAAGAAAATCTCACAAGTAGGATTCAATGAGGGCCTCCATCACAAGATAAGAAGAGCTTGGGGGATAAACAAAAGAATTTTAGAATTTCAAGGACAAAGGGACGCAGACTCAATTGAAGTGAAATTTCTCTAGAGTATATTTTCTTTCAATGTGTTGAAAATCGTTCTTCAAGGCTTGGATATGGTTCAATTTATAACCGTCAAATGGAATTGAAGGGTCGAGTCAGAGCATTTCTAGTATATGGAAGGTCAAGGATCATGGATCATGTGAAATGGAATGGAAACCCAACATATTTTTTATTTTTTGAGCACCAAACCTGATGTATGCGGGTTGTAATGGAGCAACCTATGTATACTTGAGTTGTATAAATGTAGGTCACGTATATGGACAAAAATATGTATTTTTATCTCCTGAGTAAACAAAAAGTAGAACTTAATTATGTAGAGAGAAATGGAAGGCCATCAAAGAAAGATGCATGGAGTGTGGAAATTTTTTCTATAACAATGCTCAAGAAGAGTTGGTAGAATACACAATTTTGTAGAATAAGTCCAAAACTACAAGACAAGGGAAGCATGACCTTTTGCAGATTGGGTCGAGAGGAAAACTTCCAAGAAACGAAAAAATGGTACTCCAGAGAGAAGGTAGAGGAAACCTTTCCCCACCTCATTTAGTAAAGCTTTGGGGGACCAAAATACTCCCTAAATGGGGAGTTATGATCTATATTGGATCATTTTATAATGCTTCCTCTATATTGGTACATTCTGGGTGGAAACAATTAAAGGGATTAGCTTGTAGAACCAGTTTAGTGGTTAGTCCAAATTTGAAAAATCTAGGTCCAAAAAACCATCTGAAATCTTTGAGATCCATTTTGAGGCCTCAAATGATAGTTTTTTGGTTCCAAATATATTCTATTGGAATATTCTAGATTCTACAAACCAATATCTATCCAATGGTGCAAGAATTTCCTCAATAAGAGTTTGTATGAGAAAATTATTCCTCCTACAAGTTGACCTACCATCTTCACCACCATGGTACGAGTGGATATCACATCATCCCCCATTACCTTAATGTGTGGGGATAATCACATAGTGGATTTTCAATAATATTTTATTAGGTCTAAACATTATCACTAATTGAGAGTTAAGGAAATCAAACCCTACCCCTATATTGCTATTGGGCTATGTTAAATTTTGGGTCGCTTGGAGGAGAGGGGGTTCCATTCTCTAACATTGTATTTATTCTAAAGTCGAGTAGAGAAACTAGGAGTGGTTTTTTGAGAGCATAACAAAGAACAAAGTTACCACTTTAATGAGAACTGCGACCTCAAAACGAGAACTTTAGCCCTTAAAACCCATATTTTTGCATAAAAAACATGAAAATCAACCCCCAAATAAAAAAATGGTACTATTGGTAGCACCATTTTTCTATTTTAGGTTAAAATTACAACTTTTTTCAAGCATGGCCTTAAAAACATGTATAGACGATAAAAAAAACCTTAAAATCAACAACTAAATAAAAAAGTGATACTACCTAAAATAAAATAAAAATTCTAAACATTAAAATTATAGATATTTACGACTTAATTGAAATTTTGGTTTTTAACTTACATTAAAAAATAAATAAATAGAAAGGAGAAAATATTCACAATTAATTATATTTTTTTTAAATGAAGAAAGTAACACATTTAAAAACATATATTCTAAATTCATTTTTTTTAAAGATTAAAAAAAAGAGGTGAAAAAAAAACATAACTAAAAATAAATGAAAAAAAATTTAAATTTTTATAAAAAAACAATAACTTTAATATATATATATATATATATATATATATATATATATATATATATATATCACAAAATTTTAAAATCAATTTTACAATAAATTCAAACCAAAGTTATTAAAGTAAAAAACAAAAATTAAAAAAAATATATATAAAAACAATTAGAAAAAAAAAATGAAAGTAAAAATAAATAAGAAAAATTTAATAAAATTAAAAAGAAAAATTAAAATAAAAATTAAGAAATAACCTTGAAACTAAACTAAGAAACAATTTTACTTAAAATTAAAAAAAATTTAAAAAAATGTCTTGTTTGGTAGGCTAGTTGTGCGCAGTGGCACTGGGGATCAAATTCATAAAATTTATTTTAAAATTGTTTTTTTTAATAAAAAATTTATTATGTTTCATTTAGTTTTAAAATAATTTTTTTATATAAGTGTTTTTTTTAAATTAAAAAAAAATAAATCAATTATTTTGATGTTTTAAAATTATTAAATATGTAATTTTAATTTTTTATTTTTTTTTAAATATTTTGTAAACATTTTTCTTTTTCTCTTCTCTTTTGTTGTTGTTTTGTTGTTGTAGTATAAATTTTTCTATTTCACGTTAATTTTTTAAAATGATTGTTTTTTGTTTTACTTTATAAAAAACTAACTCTTCGTGTTTTATTTTTTATTTTTTTATATTGTTAATGTAAATTTTAAAAAAATTATAAAAATATTTTTTAAGTAATGATTTAGGAGTCGATTTTGATTTGTTTATCGATGATGGTAGTCATTTTCGAGACCATAGTTTCAATTAAGTGATAATTTTAACTCCAAAAAAAATTTGGTTCTACTGTAGCATCAATTTTCGATTCAAGGGTCAATTTTAAGGTCTTTGTACACAATGACATAAGTTGTCAATGCAACGGGTCTGAATGAGCCCAAATTTTAACCACTACAATCAAAAGGGTGCTACCAGTAGAGTTCTTGTTTTTTAGTAGTCCCATTTTTTACCTCTGTTTCAAAAAATGGTGCTACGAGTAACACCATTTTTTGAAACGGGAGTAAAAGATGCAACCTTTGAAAAACAAGAACTCTGGAGAGTTCTCGGTAAGTTAGTAACTTTGTTAAAGGAAGAGATATTATGTAGCAATGATACAAGTGACAGTGTCAAAGGAAACTCCACAGAGAGTGCCTCTTTCTTTGTACTTGCATTCGAAGAAAAGAGAGCAGATTGGGCTCACCTTCTAGTTGGGTTTTCTCCCATATTGAATTTCTCAGGTTGCATCTTGTGTTTATTTGTGGATGGTGTGTCAGTATATATTTTGTTTCTCTATTCTTCCCATTTAATATATTTCATACATTTTAATTAGAAAACAAGTAATTAAAGAATCTGAGATCTAAAGGAAATTAACCTTCAGAGTAAATATTTGAGTATTTTATTAGATATGTTTTGAAAAATTGTTGAGTGGAATATCCACAACAATTTACAGTTTAGTTTTCGTCAACCTTGGAGGTCACTGAGAAAAGAGAGGTTCTATTGCATTGAATATACTCTTCATTTCTTCGAAGATCTCCTTAGATAACATATGCTTCCCTGTAATCCATAGTTTACAAACCTAAAATAGAGTTAGTTGAAGATGACAAAGTTAAACTGAATTGAACTCTCTAAGGAGAGCCTTATATCCAAAACATAGAAAATCCTACATACTCCACAAATTAAACAACAATGTGGTCAGAACACTATATTTCTAGAAATTTCTAAAACCAATTTAAAAGAAAAGAAAACACATTAAAGCTCAAATAAAACCTGAAATTTGTATCACATACATTTAGATACAAAAGCATAGAGGAAAATAATATGAGTATAAGTGAAACTTAAAAAGTGAAAAATATGAATACCAAGAAAGAATAGAGAAAGAGTCACAAGAAGAAATCACTACATAAATATCACCCTCTGATCTAGAGCTTAAACCCAATGAAATATTCTAGGAACAAGAACCCAAAAACTCTGAAAGCACCTAGATGCTAAAGCTTGCAGAACATGTTTCCAATAAATTAACCATACCATGAAAATATCTTATTAGATTATTTATGGGTTGGTTGATGTTTCTCTAGGAGTCATTGTAATTTTCTACCCTTGATTGCTTCATTAACTCACCTCGCCATTGATACATAGTGAGGAATTAAATATATTAGATAGAGGTTAATTCGAGCATGTGAATGAGATGGGGTTGTGTCCTTTAGAATACCCTCACCATGCTTGAGGAATGATATGAGTGATATCGGGACATGTGGTAAGTAATGGGGATGAATTGTGGCTCGAGTTCATAAAACCTAGAAACTTAGGGGATTATGTGATGAAATGAGCCCCCGTTTTTCCTTAATTCTCTTCGTTAAGAGAGGTGACTACATTAGCTCTCCTGGGTTAAGAGAGGTGACTACATTAGCTCTCCTGGGTTAAGAGAGGTGACTACATTAGCTAAAGAATCAACTTGGAAATTAAATTATCTTAGGATTTGAAAGTATCAAACCACGTTTAAGATATTAAACTTCTTTTGGATTAAAACAATGATCAAACCAAGCTTATTATTTGACAGGGTTGATTTCATAACCATTGATTTAATAATGAAACCATTGATTTCATTACCTAAAGAATCAATTTTACTTTTGGATTATGTGATGAAATCAACCCCCCGTTTTTCCTTAATTCTCCTGGGTTAAGAGAGGTGACTACATTAGCTCTCCTGGGTTAAGAGAGGTGACTACATTAGCTAAAGAATCAACTTGGAAATTAAATTATCTTAGGATTTGAAAGTATCAAACCACGTTTAAGATATTAAACTTCTTTTGGATTAAAGAAATGATCAAACCAAGCTTATTATTTGACAGGGTTGATTTCATAACCATTGATTTAATAATGAAACCATTGATTTCATAACCATTGATTTAATAATGATGTGATAGAATATGCAATTTTGGAAAATCTCTCTATAAATCTACGGTAATATCCGGTGATTCCCATGAATGACCAGATGTCCGCTATGTCCTTAGGATTCGGCCATTCCATGATGGCTCTTATTTTCTCAAGGTCGACTGTAATGCCTTCTGCAGATATTACTTTTCCTAGGTACTGTATTTCCTCTTGATAAAAGTCACACTTATCGAATTTAGCATACAGTTTGTGCCTCCTTAAAGTTTGTAGAACTGTCCTTAAGTGTTCTTCATGTTCTTCTTCGGTTTCAAAATATACTAGAATATCGTCAATAAATACCAACAAAAACTTGTCCAAGTACTCACTAAAAATACTGTTCATTAAACACATAAACGTGGATGGCGCGTTAGTGAGTCCAAATGGTATAAAAACAAATTTGTAATGTCCATACCTTGTTTGAAATGTTATTTTACTTATTTCCTCATCTTTTATCCTAACCTACTGATAACCAGATCATAAATCCAATTTTGAGAAATCTTTGCCCCACCTACTTGATCGAATAGATCATTTATCCTAGGTAAAGGGTACTTGTTTTTAATAGTCATTTTGTTTAATTGTCTGTAATCGATGCATAATCTCAGATTTCTGTCTTTCTTTTTAACAAAGAGGGCTTGTGCTCCCCATGGTGAAACACTCAGTCTGATATATTCTTTGTCCAATAATTCTTGTAGTTGAATTTTTAATTCTGTTAATTCCGACAAACTCATTCAGTAAGGTGCTTTAGAGATAGGGGCTGAACCAGGTGGTAGGTCGATAGAAAAGTCTATCTCCCTCCTTGGGGGTAATTCAGGTATCTCATCAACAAACACATCTATGAAATCCTACAAAAACAACAAAATCCTCCAAGTTAGGTTTATCTTCTTTTTCTAATAGGTTTTTTACTTGGATGGCATAAACTTGACAACCCTTCCTCATGCATTTATTAAATTGCATTGTTGAAATTTGTCTAACTGAGATTGGTTTTTGTATACCTTGAACTATCCTAGCAGTGTCATTTTCGTCTGTATACTTGAGTGATTTTTCATAACAATCTAACAATTCTTTATGTCTTTCTAACCAATCCATTCTGATAATTACATCATAAGACCTTAACGGTAGAATGTTCAGATTTGTATTTATGTTTTGACCACCTAAACTGAACTCATAATCAGAAATAAAGTCGACTACTTTTCTTTTCATTCTTGTTGCTAGTTGTACCTGCCAAGATTTTGCATGTCTTGTTTTCTTAAGTTTATTTGACTCCACTATACTAGGAGCGGTATAACTCAATGTAGCTCCAGGGTCAATTAAAACAAAAATACGAGTGTTATTGATTTTACCTTCAATTTCCACCACAAAGGATTGGTGGTCAGTTTGTCATCCATCCACGGCTGCATTTATCCAATGCAAGATTCTGCCCACATCTCCCACCGTAGAGGCTTCTTGTAGGTTGTGAACTGTAGTTTTGGCTGTTGAATTCAAATGTGGACAGTTCATCCTTAAGTGAGGTTCTCCACATTCCCAGCATTTTAACAAATCATGGGGGCTGTCTTTAGACTTCTTTGTTCCTAGGTTTACTAGTTTACCACTTCCTTGGGTGCTTTGATTGTTGGAGTAAAAATCTTTCCTTGGAAAAATTTTTGCTGCATTTTGATAAGGAGCTGGTTGATATCCCTTCCTCCACTGGTTCATTTGGTATTGTTTCTTATATTTCCAAGACTTTCGAAATTCTGACTGTTGTTTGTATTGGTCGTAACACATTCGATCTTTCCTGAATATTTCACTCAAGGACTTGGGATTATCAAATTCGATTTTGTCCTTATAGGACTGTGGTAGACAGCCTAGGAACCACTGGATTTTCACTTTGTCCTCCCAGATATAAGGCATGAACCTTAGTAATTCCAGGAATTTGTTTATCAGATTTTCCATGTCCATTTCACCGAGTCGCAACTCATAAAATTGTTTGGTTTTTATTTCATAGTAACTTTTAGATAGGTATTGTTTCTTAAAGTATTTCTTTAATTCCGACCATTCCATATGTTTTTCCTTTATACCCTTGGCCAACTTTAGGTCTTGCCACCAAATGTTGGCTTTCCCTTTCAGATTATAGATGGCCATTCTGACCTTCATATTGTTGGAATAGCTGTATATCTAGAAATACTTCTCATTGTCTGCTTTGAAAACTTGCAGCTCAACAATGCTATTTCTCATCGTTTCTAGAACTTCGGTAGGTGAGATTCCGTCACTGTTTTGTCTCTGATCCTCAGGAGGTCTTTGTTCAATATTCTCCTCAAGTCTGATTTCTGCTTCATCCTAGGATGCCATGATTAAAACAGAACAAAAAAAGAGTTTTATGTTTGTAACAATAATGGTTTGTTAGTTTTTCATAGACAGGAATATCTGCTAAGTAAATGTTTCATCCCTATTCAAGGTCCAAGTGTTGTAACCTTTTCTTTGATACCATATGTAATGTTTCCCTAAATTTACCACCAAAAAAAAAAATTCCTTAGGGACATTAAACTTAATTAAAGCGTCCAATACATGTCCGACATTTCTTGCTACATTATAAGGTGATTTGATAATTCTTTCTTTCCACCATTTACACTTACCCAATCCTTTATCAAAGGTAATTGAAGGACTTTATCTAAAACTTAATCTCAAGGGAGGTAGATATATTTTAATACATAAACAAAACTATTTGTAAATATATATATATATATATATATATATATATACCCTTACCATAGACTATGCTTCTGATCTAAATGAAACTATTTGTAATATTTATATACACCCACCATAGACTATTCTTTTGATCTAAATTAAACTATTTGTAATATTTATATACATCCACCATAGAATATGCTTTTGATCGCGCAATGTAAGGCATACTATGAAAAAAAACATCAACGTATAAACAACCTTAATTTTGAAGTGATAAATCAATTCCCTTGAGTGTAGGTGACATATACTTAATGAACGAATTAATAATAACATGACAACTAGTACATGAACTTATTAGGGCTTGGAAAGGCTGCAACTAAAGGCCAGTTATATGTTACTCGTCCCGGCTTAACTGCCATACCCATTACGACTAACCCTGGCATAATATTTAACCGATCCGATGAAAGGAAAATAACTCCAACTAAACTAGAAGAAAAGACTAAAAACTATGGCTCAAATTTTCTATCATTACGATTTTTCATGGTCTGAAGCGATATTATCATAGATACGTCCGTAATTGTGTAATGAAATCTTTCATAAGCATTGAAGGCATTCTGTAATGCACCTCCTTGGGACCATCGCTTGTGTTAATGCACCCATTTGATATTTCGCCGCCTTGGCCTAACCACAGTACTTAGGTACAACTCGTCATTAGTCGCCATTAAACTAGTAAACGAGGGCTTTTCCTAAGACTATTGTTTCATTCTTGATGTTGGCTCTGTGTATCCTACAACTGCATTCGAGGTTACCATGGTTACCATTTCTTTTTCTTTGGATATTTCCAGTGCTTATGATGTTGGCTCGCTCTAGTGGAAACACGCTTGGTGGACCACAACCACTGGATACCGCCTTAAGAAAGGTAAGGACTTTTGGTTACATAAATTCGAAACCCCTTGTGTTATAACAAAATTTCTATGTATATCAATCCCTTCCAAATATTCCTAGTAGCACGAATGGTCAGTCTATCGTTGCCTGGTATAAAGGATAGTCTTTTATTTGAGCCCTTCGGGAATCATGTCGCTTCGACATAACTACTTTTGTTTCCTGGTATTAACTGTATACCTCGTGAGTTTTATTCTGGGGTCTTTTACCCTAGTGAATAACTGGATATTTTTCTTTGAGTATGTATAAGGGCATTTACCTTACGCTATTCATAGCTTTGAGCTTTCCTTTCAATTACAGTTACACAAAATCGTATATCTCTCTACTAGATCAATGAAGTCTTCGATCTATCATAATTTTCATTTCTAACTGTTGAAACCTTACCCTCAGGAATCATAACTGCCCTACTATATGAGCATGTCAGTACCATTCGGTATTTTACTATGCTTTTCGTATCCAAACTATTTGTATAGTAAACAATATTGAGGGTTTGTGATACAATCTCTGTTACACAGTCGGTCTTATGAGCCATAAATTCCTGGTATGACCATTTTCATTCGTCCCTTCCAGGATTTGTAGATAATACCCTTTAATCTACATCTTTACTCCCTTAATTCTATTATGTTGTATCGGTAAGAACATTGTTTATAGCTCTCATGGTTTTGTTTTATTTTCATAGGGCCTGATTAAAAATAAGGTTGAACTCATAAACTCAACCTATGGTCAACTACACATACTTCATTATATTATTGGTTGTTGTATGTATATTTTTCTTCCTGATAGTTTATTAAGAGTTTGGTTCCCAACACTAATCATGGGCCCCTTTTTACTGCAAGGGTACCCATCAGGCGGCTCTTGTACCTTCTACCCCCTTTGGGTTCGTAGATGGCATTTCAAGAATGTGCAAAGGGAAGGTGGTCTGTACCATAGGCCCGAGTTAAGTACTATCCAAATTTTTTATGTAATTATCTTTTGTTGATTAATTTTTTCTCAGTAATTAGATTATATGTGCCAGATAAGAATTTCTATTATTCTTTGGTAAAAACCTAATGGAAATTTCCTTGATTTCTTTCAGGATTGGTACATCCAAAAGCTACGGATTTTGGGAATTCCCCGTGCAAAAGGTATTTGGGTTCCTTTCATAGTAATTCTCAGGCTTAGCTTTCCAGGTTCTAAAATTGCAGACCACGGTTCCATCGCAATTTTATCGTTATTATGTAAAGTTCCGTCTCAATTTCCTGTAGTGGCCGGTTGATGAGTAAATCCCATTTTTATGTTGATATTTCACTATAGGAAGAAAAACGAAGTACTTGCGTATGGCTGAACACACCTTTAACTTTTGGTCTGATTGGGATATGTAATAATTTTATTTTAATACTAAGTCATAGGATTCCTCTCCTACATGCTCAAAATGATACAATGATTATTAATGATCTATTTCAGTCTTATCATTACGTTGGTATTCTTCTTATACTTGATTGTTCCAAAGTGAAATATATGTACCTTTATGAAAAGGAAGAAACTCCTGTTATGATTTTCACTGCGTCTGGCTGAGCATGTTTTCT
Organism: Picea engelmannii; assembly: GCA_009831015.1. NCBI lineage: Eukaryota > Viridiplantae > Streptophyta > Pinopsida > Pinales > Pinaceae > Picea > Picea engelmannii. The sequence goes on from ML805735.1 coordinate 43,644, forward strand.
CTTAGGCCATCATAACTCATTTTCATAAGCAGTAGGATTCCTAGATGGATTTGAAATCCTTATACCGACAACTATATACCTATAAATATATGTATATGTATTTATATATAAATGGATAGTAGCTTCCTATTTTATGAAATCATTCTATCTGCGACTTCGTTTGCACGGTTGGTTCTGCATAATTGTTGGAACAATTTGTATATTA
>ML805735.1:53782-95374 GCA_009831015.1 Picea engelmannii
AGGCCGCAAATCTTAGCGTTCTCTTTAATACTCATTCCGGACCCCCCCCCCCCTCGGTTAAAGGCAGAATGGACGGGGGGGTCTGAAATCCAATCTGGACCGTTGATTTAAGTGCCCATCCCTGGGTCTTCCAGATGTGTGCCAATCTTATTTCCGATTCTGGACCCTCCCCCAGTTAAAAGTAGAACGATAGGGGGGGTCTGGAAAGCTTTGTGAGCCATAGATCTGAGCGTCGCGATCTAGATCGTCAAAATGTGCAGGGAGCATAAACTGGGAGCGGAGAACACATGCGCTAGGAAGAAAACTTAGCATAAGTGCATTTTATGGGCTTTTCCCCCAAATTTCAAAAAGACACCACCATGGGGTTTTGAACATGATGAAATCTTGACCTCAAGATGGTTTTATTGTGATGGAACAATAAAGCAACTAACCTATGTTCTAACCTAGTTTCCTATGACAGTTAACCCAGATTAAACTGTTGGGTTAAGAAATTACTCTACCCTGGGGCTATCTGACCAGGATTAGACAGTCTGGCCAGATTTATTCACTAATCTAACCTAGACACTTTGGCTAAGATTAAACTGTTTAGCCAAATCATTCACTACCCTATAAACATTAAATTTAAAAAGAACTTGGCCATGCTTGAAAGGTATGACCAAGTTACTATTATTGCATGGGGCTTTTATTTCAATTCTTTTATGCCCTCTTTTTCTTCTTTTTCCTTTTTCTTTTCTTTGCCCTCTTTTTTTCTTCTTTTTCCTTTTTTTTTTCTTTTTTTCTTTTTTCTTTTTTCTTTTTTTCTTTTTTCTTTTTTCTTTTTCAAATTATTTGCAGAATGAAAAATCATTTGTCAACAAAAATTACTAGAGACAGATAATATCTCAGTCACTAGTTGATTCTCATAACTTATTGGGTGATAACAATGGCTCCACCTCGGGATGGTACTTTCCCTATGAAGTGCCAAGAATCCTGGTTCTTGTCTTTCTGGAAATTTCTGCCTAGCAAACTTCGTTGGTTTTATTCTTGGAAATGGAAAACCAGTGATCAGCAGCTTAGGGCCTTCTCTTCGGGCTTCAACTAACTGACGAATGTTCTTCACTCAGAAAATGCAAGTAAAAAAGAAAATTAAAATGGTATGTACAATGGAGAATGAGCACTCGGATATCTACTGAGGTGGGACATAATGTTTCAGCATTCTGCCATTCACAGGTGCTCCGGGAAGATCTGACCCATCAACATTGTTTAGCAAGAAAACATTGTTTCCCCTGAAAGCTTGGATCATGTATGGACCTGTCCACAGATGATCAAATTTTCCATTCTTTCCCTTGTCTTCATTTCTGGAGTCCCATTTCAGCACCAAATCTCCTAACTCGAAATTATCTTCCTTGGTTCGTTTGTCAAAGATTTTCTTGATGTTTCCTTGGACTACCTGGGTCTTGTTGAAAACTTCTTCTCTAGTCTGCTGCAAATGGATCATCTGGTTGATCCTTCTTTGTGATTCATTTGGCTCAACTTGTACCTCTTGAAGCAACTTCATGACAGGGACTCCTAAAGAAGTGGGGAAAATTGCCTCTGTACCATAGACCAGCTGGTATGGTGACATACCAATTGACCTTTTGGTAGTCAGCCTGTCTGCCCATAAAGCAAACACCAACTTATTGTGCCATGATTTCTTGTTTTCCTGCAATGTTTTCTTGATGATATTTACCAAAGTTTTGTTTGAAGATTCCGCTAACCCATTCCCCTGAGGGTAGTAGGCTATGGAATGCCCCAAACCAATGTGATACTGGTTGCATAAATCTATGAGTTTCTTCGACCGAAAGGCAGCTGCATTGTCAGTTATAATCTTTCTAGGACAACCAAAACGACACAAAATATTATTTTCAAGGAATTTGATAATAGAAGAGTCAGTGGCTTGCCTGCTTGGTACTGCCTCGATCCATTTGGTAAAATAATCGGTGGCAGTAAGAATTCACCTGTGTTGGCCTGAAGAAGGGGGATGTATTTCTCCAATGAAATCAAGTCCACATTGCTGGAAAGGGGCCTCAACTGAGATCGGTTTCAGAGGTAGAGGAAGGAGTTTCCTTTTGCCTTCAAACAGTTGACACTGGTGACATGCTGTTACCTTCTGATGCACATCGGCGAACAGGGTGGGCCAATAGAATCCATCTCTGAGTATTTTGTTGGCTGTGACCTTCCAGTTCAAATGGCCACCACATTCTCCTATATGAAACTCTTGCAACACCTTATCAACTTCCTCTTTCAATAAACAATTTAACAAAATGCCTACAGGATCATTCCAATACAAATTTCCTTCTAGAATACATAATTTTAAAGCTTTCAACTTCAAAAATCTATCTTTAGTCTTGGTTAAACCAGGGGGAGCTTGTAAATTTTGTAAAAGAAAAATTAGGTCTACGTACCATGGAGAGTTTAGAAATACTTCTCTCACGTTTGGAGTCGCCATCTCGCCCTGTTCATCTGCCACATCTAGAAAAATTATGTCAAGAGCATGGAAGTTAGATTCAACCATTAATTTAGAAAGGCCTTGACCTTTAATTAGTTTCGTGGGCTTAATCTCTATATCGTATTCTAAAATGGCAGCAATCCATTTGCCCCTTCTTCCATCAGGGTTGTCCTGTGTCAAAATATCTTTTACTACAGCATTAGGAACATATGCTATGGTGTGTGAATGAAGAATGTAGACTCTAAAGTCTTTTATGGATTTTACCAAAGCAAAAGCTTGCTTATCCATGATCTTATAATTCAGAGCAACATCTCTTAATGCTTTGCTAAAGAAATCTATGGGTTGTTCATACCCTTTGTTGTTCTTTTGCAGTAACACCGCTGCTATAGTATGTTCGGACGCGAAAGAAAAGAGATAAAAATCTTTAGTAAAATCGGGACTGATCAAAACTGGAGCTTCTGTGAGGGCCTGTTTGACTTGTTCGAAGGACTGTCTGGACTCAGAGTCCCACTTTATTTTTACATCTTTTTTAAGCATGTTTGTAATGTTTCTTAGGAGCTCGGCCAGATTAGGAATGAATCTTTGCAGAAAATTAATTCTTCCGATAAAAGACTGTAGTTCCTTGAGGTTTCTTGGGTGTTCTAATTTTAGTATGGCCTATATTCTGCTGGGGTCTATTTTGATTCCTTCCTTTGAAATGATATGTCCCAGTAGTTTGCCTTCTTCTAACCCAAAAAGTCTCTTCTTAGGATTTAAAGAAATCTCAAACCTTCTACATTTCTCAAAAACTCGTCTGAGGTGTCTTAGGTGTTCGTCATCAGATTGGGAAAACACTGTCACATCATCTAGATAAACGACAATAAACTTACCTGATTCTTCCACGAAGGCGATATCCATTGCCCTCTGGAACGTGGCTCCTGCGTTCATCAGACCAAAAGGCATTTTCACATACATGAAAGTGCCCCATGGTGTGGTGAAAGCGATTTTCTCTTGATCATCCGGATGAACTAAGACCTGATTGTAGCCCGAGAAACCGTCCAACAGAGATATCTGACTGGACCCGACCACCCTTTGCAGGATGTGGTCCATTTTTGGTAAGGGGTAATTATCCTTTAGGGAAACTTTATTCAGATTTTGGAAATTTATGAAGAGTCTAATTTCCCCGGTTTTCTTATGTGTAGGGACCAGACTAGAGACCCACTTGGAAAAACGCAATGGAACTATGATCTTGGCATCGTACATTTTCTTGATTTCTTTTTCTATCAAAGGGAGTAACTTGGGATTTATCCTCCTAAGTTTCTGCCTAAAAGGTTTTTGGTCTTCTTTTATTGGAATCCTGTGTTGTATGATGCTGGTATCATAGGCTTTCAAATCTTCATAGCCCCAGGCAAAGACATCCGAATATTCTTTGAATAGCTCAATGTATTTGAGTTTTTGCTCTGGGGGTAATGATTTAGACAGTTTGACCATCCTAGGTTTCTCTTCAGTCCCTATATTATAGTCTTCTACCTCTTGTTCATGGGCTTCTATTTTTGGTTTTTTGGCTACATCGTTACTGTCAAACAAGTCTTCTAAAGGAACAAGACCTCTAGGAAAAATATTTCTTTTCAACAGTAAAACGTCAACATCTAATTCATCATCGCCTAATTCTTCTGACTCTATGGTATTTACACTATCAATTTCAAAATCCAAACTATTTACATTTTCATCTTCATTATCTAAATCTATATTAGTACATTCAAAATCATTTTTGCACTGCAGAAAGTCCTCTATTTGATCATCATTACCAAACACTTACCAGTACCTAATATTGTCAGGAACTGTCGGTCTGCATTTCACCTCAACAGTATATGGGCGAGTTGGGCGGAAAGGAATCTTACAGGTGGCTGCCGACGTAGCCAATCCGTCGGCCAAAATATTCTGTCCCCTTGGCATTACCTGCAAGTCAACCTCATTAAAACACCTTAAAGCATCAAGAACAGTGTTCCTATAAGCTCTAAGACGTGGGTGTTTTGCAGCGTACTCACCTTTGACTTGCTTGATTATTAATTCAGAGTCACCTCTTACCATTATCTGTTTAGCACCAACTTTTTTCAAAAGCTTCAGACCGAGCATCAAAGCTTCATACTCAGCAATATTGTTAGCACATTGGAAATTTAGTTTGTAAGAATGGTTTTCTGAATACCTATTTCTGTGATTATGCAACTAGACTCTTGCTCCTTCTCCTTCTTTACTCACAGCTCCGTCAAAATCCATGCTCCAAAAATCAGTGGGTAACTCTTCAGTGATCATGTTCTTCATCTTTGCCACCTCAACATTTTCTGGGCCTTCATCTTGACTAGATGTGTCTTCCATCAGCTGAGTATCTTGCTCCTCTGTGTCACCATCATTGTACAAGATGAACGAATCTAAATCGGAATGTGCAGAGTAGAGGGGACAATTGTGTGGTTTTTCTTGGCTACTGACCATGTACTTCATCAATGTTTCTCTGTACAACCTCCTCTGCTTCCCAAACACTGGGATAGTGGCATAAGACATATCCAACTGAAGGGTTCCTTTCAACTTCGCCCCCCAAGACTGGGATAGCAACATTCCATACTTTGGCAGGATGTCTGCAACCACCACATCCATTACCATGCTCTTCGTAGGAATCTGAACCAAGGTGATGCATAGATCTTTGATCAAACCAATACATTTAACTTTGTTGGAGTCAAAGGAGTGTAAATCCTTGTATGCTCTGGTGACCTCCAGTCCCAGTTTTTCCATTACTGCTTTAGGCATCAGATTGTGGGTGGCACCCGAATCCCGCATAGCGTTATGCAAGATCAAGTCGTGTATGTTCACATTGATGTAAAACGGAGCCACCTCACCAGTATCGTCTCGACCATCTACTTCAGGTCCGAAAAGAAGTTCGGGATGATCATCAGTAAGGTTCACAGTGTCTGAATGATTTACTGATCCAATGGTTAAGGCCTTTGTGCCTATGTCTGGTTCAATGGCCAGTGCTTTAATTACCTGTGAACGATAACCGCCTCTGTTCATCAACTCTGTAAGTGGGATGGGAATTTTTATTTTGGCCAATTCCCCCTCCAGGCTAAAAGGTGTAGGAGCTCTGCCTTGACTCATGGATTCTGGTTTGTCCACCATATTTGTCTACTCAGAAGTACTAGGTGGATTAATAGGTGAAACCTCGGGCTGTGATGGCCTTTTCAGAATGCTGAGTTTTTTCTTCACAGGAGCGTCGGCATTACTCTTCTCCGGAGTCTTTTCAGCATTAGTCTTCTCAGGAGTCTTCTCGGCAGATGGCTCAGGGGTTTTCTTGGCCTCAGCTACCTTCTGTGTTTCAGTCGTCTTTTTTGGGGAATTCCCTTCAGTCTTCTTAGTCCGCAGATTGTACTGATGGTGTACCTCCAAAATAGCATTTTCAAAGGCCTGTTGTTCTGCATCTTCGACTTCTTCACTTACTTTGGTTTGGTTTAGAAGGAAGAGTTCCTGCTCTTCTTGGGTAAGGAAAATAGCTTCATTGTCATGAATGCCCATGAGGTTGATGTGAGTGTCCTCCAATTCCTCAATCACTTCCCCCCCTTCATCAGCATAGTTTTCTTGCAGGGGAGGTCTGATCTGCTAAGCTGGGCCCCTCTGCTCTCTTTGATCTCTAGGGTCTCTCTGTTTGATTTGAGGAGGGTTTCTCCTGAAATTGGGATTCCGAACCTGGGGAGCTGGTGGGTTTTCTCTTGGAGGATTTCGGTCTGACACCGTAAGTCTTTCCATCATTATTTCCACTACTCAGGTCAAAGAGTCCAATCTGGAATCTGTGGTCGACGTGGAAGGTTCTTCTTTGATCGTGACTCTCCTTTCTGTCCTTTGACGTGCCCTTTTCGCCAACAAGTTGGCCTCCACACTTATAGCACTTTTCTGCATGTCTGCCAAGGTGGTAGAATTTCTTTCTCTTAATTGGTATGACATATCAACATCAAAACCATCAGGGAATTTTATCAACGCCAGGCCCTGTGGAGGTTTAATTTCGGCTGGAATTGCATTGTACAGGTTATTAAAACGGGTGTAGTAATCCTGTACTGTCTCACCTTGATTTCTTCTTATAGTCTCGTATTCTGACAATATCTGGAGAGGGTTTTTCTTTACCTCCCATCTGTCAAGAAAAATTCTTTGGAATGCGACAAGGTCAGGGACTGAGGCGGTGGGTAAATCTTTGAACTATTTCTTGACATCTCCTGTCAAACTTTGAGCGAACAATCTCATTTGAACATCAGCTTCGTCAACTTCTTGCAGGTCAAAATAGTCATTCATTTTGTCAACATGTTGTTGGGCGTTTAAAGGTCCTGTTGCATCGAACTGTGGAAGTCTTGTTTGATAGTCCTGGGTCATGGCATGCAGCAGCGCAGCCAACACCAAAGGGGCATATCGAGCTGCCATGATGGGTGGAGGAGGTGGGACGACAACCTGGATGATCGACGAGGTAGCGACTGATGACGAGGACGAAGAGGGACGGATAGTACTGAGAGAGTGATCTGTGGTTTAATCATGGGAGACAGAACTTCGGGGGTTTGAGGTTGCAACACAGTTGGGTCAAAGATGATTTTAGTCACAAAACTATGAGACCTTGTTCTAACCAGACTTCGCTGTGGAAAGGTATCGAGGTCAAGGTTTTGAGAGGCAGTCGGTTTCTCTGAAAAGGAAGGAGACTTATGAAGGGGAATATGACTCACTGAAACGGGAGCTAATGTCTTTCGCCTGAGCAACTGTTCAGGGTTATCTACCACTAACGCGGGTTCTGGGTTTGGATGAGAGCGAGTGTGAACTTTCTTGGAAGCTAGAACTCTTTTTGATTATATATATATATATATATATATATATATATATATATATATATATATATATATATATATATATATTTTAATTTTGCGAGTCTGAAAATAATATGTATAGAGTTAATCAACCTCTAAACATTACTTTCTTCTCAAATTTGGACTTTCTTTTTAGGGGAAAGAAAACATGAAATTATCAAATTTTTAGTTCGTCCCCAGTATGGTCGCCATTATGTTAGCACTTGGTAAATTTCCTAGAGGTTGAAACAGAAGAAATATACAAAGGTAACTTTATCCAACCACTTTTAAAGCTGGGATCTAGCCCTTCCAGCTTCAGAGAGGGATCTCTCTATATGATTTAGCTATGTTTAAATATAGATATTAGGCTAGGTAAAGAAGTCTGTAGGTTTTGTTGTCAGAGTGTTTTTGAATTGGTTGAGACAGTCTACACCTCTGGGGTCTGTATTTAACTAAATATGAAATACTGTCAGAAACGAGAAAAAAAGACTTTCACGGGGCGAGATAATATACTCACTGGATCTTTTAGTAGCTTAAATGATGGATAGAAGAAAAGATGAGAGAGATCAATTCAACTAAGAAGCAGTTAAGAATTTCTTAATTGAAAACATCAGAAGATAAACATTAAAATCTTTAGAGTCGAAAACAAGGTATCTAAGATAAATCCTGCAACATACGTTACTCTTAAAGATTAGTTTCAAAAAAAAATATGATCATAAAGAAAGAATAACATTCAACTTAGAGAATAAACATCACCAGTAAGCACACGCAAGAATCCTGTAAAAGTGCCTCCTTTTTATTAATGACAGATCTCTTCAAAAATAGTACAGTCTGATAGTGTGTGAGAATCAACAACCCCCAATACTTCGAAAGGTGAAGTATTTATAATTCAAATTACAACCATTCCTGTCATAACTAATCAGGACGTGCTAATTCTATTTTTAGACTAACTAATTTAACTAATCAAAACTGCTTGATGACTTGGTGCAATTGCATGCGGAAATTCTGGGTAGACCATTGATGAAGCCTTCGCATGACCTCATCTGACTGGACAGGTGACTGGACCTAGACAACTCATCTGCTAATCGAGCAAATCGCAGAGTTCCTCCCATCTGAGATGACTAGGCACAGTGACTTTTAGCAGTCTCCGATACACTTCATCCATTTCTGTATATTTAGCGAATGTGGGCTTAGTGAGGAATATGTATCGGATCTCGTGTTGGATACTGATGTCCAACTGAAGGGCATCCAGGAATTCTTTTCCAGTGATGCTCCCTTGTATGCTAGAAAACTTTGAACTGTCCTTAGACACTTCAGACAATCTCTTTTTATAATCTGGGAGTGTCATTAGTTTATCATTAATGACCTTCAGACTAGGTAGGCCTTTCTTTTGGAGAGCATCAATCTTATTGAAGAACTTTTGTACCCCCTGGTCCATTACCTGAACCTTCTCTTCGAGCTGCAGCATTAATCCTCTCTTGGTCAAAACCCTTTTGACCTCAAGGATGGTCTCTGTTCTATCTTCTATCTTCAGTGCTTATAGCTCTTCTCTGGTTTTGGAATTGAGGAACTTGATGATTTCATTTGATTGAGTTGGTCTATCTCCTAGTTCTACTCTGATCTTCTCAATAGCCTGTTTGCTCCTCTGAACCAACTCATTCTGCTCAAACATAATTTGGATCATGGGCCATATCTCATTGATGGACTTTGTGATGTCTGTCCATACATTCTCTTTGACTTCTGCCAACGTCTTTCCTGCCACAGTTTGTTTTTGGAGTTGTTGTAGTTCCTTCCTGAGCTGTTCAGTTACCTGCTTTTCTTTGGAGAGATTGGTTTGGAAGGAAGTTTTGAGTTCTTGGAGGTTCTCAACTTCCTTCTTAAGTCTGTTGATTTCTGTTTCTTGCAGGTTCATCTTTTCCATGGATTTGGCGAGGTCGGCTGTCCCCTCTTGTGGTGTCACTGGTGTTGCGGATGGAATTGCTATCACTGGTGTTGTGCTTGTCCCTGAGATTGGGATGGCACTCAGTGGAATGGCTTCCATAGACTTCAACTGCTCTTTCTCCTTTAGCAGTTTCTCCATTTCTGCTTCCATTTCTTTGAGCTGGGCATTCTGCTCCATGAGAATCTTGAGAATTCCGTCCTTCTCACCTTCCTTCTCTGCTATGTCCTTCGCCTGTGAGTCTTCTATAGGTGGGAGTTTCAGCTGTTTCCTCAAGGAGGCGATGTCTGCATTTTTCTTCTTTATCATCTCTTCTGCAGCTTTGATGCTCAAAGGATCATAGCCGATCTTGAGGACTAGCTTATCCAAAGTCTTAATTCTGTTGTCCTTTGAAAAGGATGATATTTTTTCCATCTTGAGCTGCGTTTGAGCATTATTGAGCGACACCTGAAATTTGGCTGCTGAAGCAGAAGCATGCACCAATGTATGGAATACCATCTCACTTGTCTGTTTGTGTAGATCCATCTGATCTGCTGGGTGCACGTCCTTTTCCTGGAATTCGAAGGTGGCCCTCTTATAGTCCGAGATCACCTTGGGATCTGGAACCTGTGCTTGGAGGAAGGCCATGTGCATCCTGCCCTTTTCTGTGTCGAATGCAGAGAGTAGTATATGCTGCATAGTCGACCTTTGTTTCCGAAACTAAGCATAAGTACTGATGGTAAGGGTTTGATTCTTCTTCTTGATCAGCTCATACTTCTCGAAGATGCTCAATTTGGGCCTAGTCTTTCCTGGCTAAGTGTCCAGGGGAGAGTCTGTGGATTTCTTCGGTACTGCTGGGGTGATTTATTTATGCTGGCTCGAACCGAAGGGAGGAACAGAAGGCTTGGCCCCTTTGGTATGTGGAACCTCTTTTTCTCCAGTTGGACCAGGAACAGAGACTGTCTTGGGCCTCTTGGTGTGCAACTAGAACTCCGCGGATGATACCTCCATGACAGGCAGAGATGAATCCTGTCGAGGCCTCTTTTGTTTAGGGACCTATGGTGTAGTAGTTGGTGGTACAATGGTCAGGGGAATCTATTGTTCCGCTTCGATCAATGTGTCAGGCACCCCACACTATCTGATTCACAAATTTTTCGATCTTGGGCTTGGACTCATGAACATACGGGATGTTTTTATTTTTCACCCGCATTTCTGAAATGATCCCGCATGGATCATAGTGCCATGGGAAACTCATAAAGAATTTCATTTCTTTCAACATTTTGTCAGCTTCTTCACTGGTGCCTTGACTGTTGCAGATGAAAGAGCCAATCTGCCCCTTGATTCTCAGTTGCTGCCTTTTCTTTAGGGAAACAAAATGAATGTCATCTGAATTCATGATTTGCCTTATATACTCTAAAGCAAAGATTCTTACCAGCACATACTTTGGCCACTTGTAGGGTGCCAATTCTCACCCAAAAACTCTGATCTCAGTGTGGTTTTGATACATGTACCAGTCCCCTATCTTTGCGTTGTCTGAGAGATGTAGAATTCTCCGGACCTCGTCATTTATTCATGGCTCGGGCCTGCCACTCAACATGCTTACCACAGGGTGGTAGAAAATATAGATGAATTCCTTGAAGCTATACTCTATGGAGTTATGCTTCAACAAAGATGTCCACGCTGTGACTGGCCGAGGCCTTCCATCTGCGTCCATTTTCTGCATAGAAAAATTAAATTTATCTGCTTGATAGAAAACAAACATGTAGGCCAATATAGACGAATATCTGAACATGCCTTCCGTGCCAAAATTCACGAACTGTTCGTGAATATTGTCGGCCAAGAAGGTATTGAAATCAAACTGTGTGGTGGGTTTTTCATCAGTCGAGAAAATGGATAGAAAACCCTGAATGGGCTCATCCACCCACTGGTCAGAATAGTACCCTAACAGAGCACAAAGGGAGGAAATGACTTGGCTTCCCTTGGTGGAGAACATGGAGGACGGGTAAGGGGGATTTGTGGAAGGGAATTGAGCAGAGGTGGGAAGGAGCAACTCGAATATTTGAGCTCTCTGGGGAAAAGTCATCTTCTGATACAACTCTGTAAGGATTTCTAGGTTGAAAGGAGAAGCAGAATCGGCACGGGGAATTTGCATCATTTGGTCTATGTCTTCGGGCATGATGAAGAACAGGACGTTTCTGGATGAAGAGACGACGGCCCTCTGGTCGGGAATATAATGAGCTTGGCATTTGAGGGCGAATTCGGGAAAGTGGTGGATCTGGGGAAAAAGGTACAGGGTCAAATTGGATTCCCAGATTCCAATTTCATCGCTCTAGTCCATAAACACCTCCCTGAGCCATGACTGGAGGTCTGAGAAATCGAAATTGCATATGGTATCTGCGATCAATCTGTCTTTTTTGACAAATGGTATTTTTTCCAGGTCGATAGGAGGCGGGAGAAAAGGATTCTCCTCTTCTTCTGCTTGTCTTGACTTTGGCGCCACCTCTGCAACAGTACCTGCAATAAACATGAAGTTAGTAGGGTCGGCTGACTGTGGTTGAAGGCGACGGAAAAGCAATGGAGGCGTAAGAGGTAAATTTTTTGGTGCGATGGATGAATAGTGAATGAAGGGGGAAAACGGTAGTTTTATTTAAAACTCGGGTTGGTTGGGCGCGGGAGACAGGTCAACAGGATAATGGATATCTTATCCTGTAATAAATGGACAACGGGCCACTTGGGGGTGAGATGGCAGATGACGATGGCCAAAACATACAGACGGGTGACTTGGAGGCTAGGGATTGGAGGTAAAAGTCGCAATAAGGGGTTGTTCATGAGTGAAAAGGGTAAGGTACTGACAGTAGGGACTGACAACAGTTATGGGATGGGACACAACTCGGGAGCAAGTGGAACAAGTGGGAGATGACATCCATGAGTGACGGGGCTGTCAGATAGAAGATGGGGATGGGACTTCAGGATCAATAGGCTAACGCCACGTATGACCAGGGGCCCGCCAGAGGAGAATAAAAATTACAGACCCCCCCCTTGGTTAAAAGTAGAACATCAGGGGGGGTTTGAAATTATTTTTAGACCGTTGATTTGTGCACTCGTTTCCAGGCCGCAGATCTTAGCATGCTCTTTAATACTCATTCCGGACACCCCCCCCTAGGTTAAAGGCAGAACGGATGGGGGGTTCCGGAATCCAATCTGGACCGTTGATTTAAGCACCCGTCCCTGGGCCGTCCAGATTTTCACCAATCTTATTTCCGATTCCAGACCCCCCCCCCCTCGGTTAAAAGAAAAACGGTAGGGGGGGTCCGGAAAGCTTTGTGAGCTGTAGATCTGAGCGCCATGATCTAGACCGTCAAAATGTGTAGGGAGCATAAACTGGGAGTGGAGAACACATGTGCTGGGAAGAAAACTTAGCATAAGTGCGTTTTATGGGATTTTTCCCCAAATTTCAAAAAGACACCACCATGGGGTTTCGAACAAACATCTTTTAAGCATTTGGAACATGATGAAATCTTGACCTCAAGCTAGTTTTATTGTGATGGAACAATAAAGCAACTAACCTATGTTCTAACCTAGTTTCCTATGATATTTAACCCAGATTAAACTGTTGGGTTAAGAAATTACTCTACCCTGGGGCTATCTGACCAGGATTAGACAGTCTGGCCAGATTTATTCACTAATCTAACCTAGACACTTTGGCTAAGATTAAACTGTTTAGCCAAATCATTCAATACCCTATCAACATTAAATTTAAAAAGAACTTGGCCATGCTTGAAAGGTATGACCAAGTTACTATTATTGCATGGAGCCTTTATTTCAATTCTTTTATGCCCTCTTTTTCTTCTTTTTCCTTTTTCTTTTCTTTGCCCTCTTTTTTTCTTCTTTTTCCTTTTTTTTTTCTTTTTTTCTTTTTTCTTTTTATTTTTTTCAAATTATTTGCAGAATGAAAAATCATTTGTCAACAAAAATTACTAGAGACAGATAATATCTCAGTCACCAATTGATTCCCATAACTTATAGGGTGATAACAAATGGAACATAAATATGGCCCAGACGACACAACAACTTGTCCTGAAGATGGAAATTAGTGACAACTACATTTTCACCCAACATTAGGTATGTGGTGGTGAAGTCTGGGTATGTCTCATAGATTTGGGGCCATCTAAAGGTCTCATGGCCGCAAGAGTCTAGCACTATGGTGAGTGGTGTGACTGGTGGTCTGCTAAGGCAATCAACGAAGCGTTTGGTGCTTCCCATTTTATACTTGATGTTGAGGTGCAATTGCTACAAGTACGTGGACCACTTCTAATGGAGGTCGTTATGCAATTTTCCTTGTGTCTACATGAACTGCAGTGGCTTATGATTAGTCGAGATGAATGTCTCCTTCCCAAGAATGTAATGTCTCCACTGGCGACATGATTGCACAATGGAGTGCATTTATTTGTCATATGTAGGGTACTTACAGAAAACATCTGATAGTGTATCACTATGATAGGCCATGGGGTAGTTGTGCTAAGTGAGAATGACACCCACAACATAGTTTGAAGCATCTTTCTCGATCTCAAATGGATGTTATAGGTCTAGTAGTGAAAATACTAGGGTTGAGCACAAGAACTGTTTCAAATCATCAAAAACTTGTTGTTGGGACCGACCCCACACAAATTGCACCTTACCACCACCCCTAGTTACTTGGCTGAGGGCCCATGCAATATGGAAGAATCCCAAAATGAAATTGTGGTATAAATTGGCAAGGTCCAAGAAGCTCTGAAGCTCAATGAGTGTGGTTGGGGATGGTCAGTCACTGATGACTTGGATTTTGGCTGGATCCACATGTATACCATGCTGATCAATGATGTAGCCCATATAATGAACCCTATCCATGCCGAAAGAGCATTTTTCCGAGTTGGCGTAGATTTGTTGCTGTTGCAGGGTGTGCATAACCTGTTGAATATGATGCAAGTGTTCTTCCCAAGTTTTGATGTAAATGATGATGTCATCCATCTACACCACTACAAAAGTATTGGTGAATGGTCACAGGATATTGTCCATCATCCTCATGAAAGCGGCTGGAGAATTTGTCAAACCAAAGGGCATGACAAGTCATTCAAAAAGACCTTCCTTTGACTTGAAGGTGGTCTTTCATACATCTGTCTGTTCTATTGCAACCTGGTGGTAGCCAGACTTCAGATCAATTTAATGAATTATTTGGCCCCCATGAGCTGATCAAGGAGGTCATTGATTTGGGGAATCGGGTACCAATTTCTACCTATGATTTTATTCATGGCCCAATAATCAATGACAAGTCACCAGGTTCCATCATTGTTTTGTACCATCACGATTGGGCTCTCACAAGGTGATGGGATGGGATAGATGTGCCCCTTATGGAGGAGTTCTTGGATCTTCCTCATGATATCCTCATTCTCTAATAGAGAGCGGTGGTAGACTAGACCATTAGGAATCAATGCGTCAGGGGTCGGATCAATGGGGTGTTTGACCTGATAGTGCAAAGGTACCCCAATAGGTGAGGAGAAGATATCTAAGTATTCTTCCACGACCTTATCCGCTTACTTCTGTTGTGTAGAGAGGTCGGTCACAGAGACCCTAGATGTGGCTACGATCTTTCGCTCATTCTGAGAGAGAATCATGAAGAAGAAAAACTTCCTTGTCTCAGAGATGACATTTCTGCATTGCTTACCAGAGATCAAGGAAATAGCACTGGATGGGACTACCTTGGGTATCCTGTACAATTTATTGTTCAAAGTAAGAATAACATTGCGAGGCCTAGACTCATATACAACATGATGTTTCCATAAATATGGTTGGCCCAAAAGAACATTAAAAACTTCGAGAGGGGTAACATCACACAATACCTTGTCTTTGAAGGGATTAATTTCGTAATGATAGGCGAAATTGTTGGTTGACGCGGATGTCTCTTCCTTGGAAAAGCCATCCGATGGTGTACGGTTGTGGGTGCGGCGTTGTTGACAAGGTGAGTCACTTGAAAACCTATGCTGAGATGAAGTTCTTCTTGCTACCGCTATCAACAATGAAGTGAAGTGGGGTACCCTTCACCCACATCTATTACTGAAAAGGTGTTGGAGTTCCTCTGGCTTGTTTGGTTCATTAGGATGGAGCATGGTGATAGCAACAATAGCACTGGTTTCTGCATCTCTGATCTATCTCCCCCTTTATGGTTCCGACTCATAGTCGGAACCCACCTATGATTCATAGGATTTCACCTCAACCACCAGTGACAACTTTGAGCAGAAATCAACAATGTTATGCTAGGGGCTCTTATGAAAGTCACACCACTTCTCGATATATTTCTTTGTCTTTCCGGTGTCCTTCTTTGATTATGGCTTGGAATGGTTGTCCTAAGGCTATCTGCGTTTTCTCTGTCCTTTTTTCTGTGGGTTGGGGCCGCCCTTTCTTGGCTTTCACTGTGAGGGGTTCTCAAGCCCAAATTATAGTGACTTTTGTTTGAGCTTCTTCTTTATTTTGACAACATATCGATAGGCTGTGCCCCAGGATGAGATGTCAAGAAAATCCATTTCGTCCTAGATGTATCTATGCATACCGCCATGATATTTTAGCACCATATATTGCTCAAAATATTTGCTACCCATATTGGTGAGAAAGGTATGGAAGATATTTGTGAACTCGAGCACCGCTTGGTCTCTTTCCTGCTGTAGCATGGTCCATTTTGTGTATAGGTTGTCATAACTTCCAACAGGGTAGTATTTTTCCTGAATAGCATCCATGAAGGACTCCTAGGTGACTGCAACTGTAAATAATGAGGGTTCCTCTGTTTCATTTTTCTCACAGAAACTTTCCCAAAAATACTTAACATGGGGGACGACTTTGAGGAGCACAAAAGTAATATTTTGTCTATTCGAGAAGTTATGGACAAAGAAATACCCTTCTATAAAATTCAACCATTTTTCTACCACATTTGCATCTATTTGACCTTCAAATATAGGAATATTGAAGTTGATTTGTACCCTGAAGGGGGCGGCACCTCCGTTTGAGGAAGATGCATCGCCTGTTGGTAGTTGGCGAAGGATTTTTGCAAAACTATCCAGCATAACTCTCCTCTGTTGCATGAGGGATTCCTCAAGCAAAATTTTGAAGGGATATCATGTCCCATCATCATTGTTTTCTTCTTCCATGAGAGGTCATTTGGGTGTGCGAGAGATTTTTTCCTTAAGAGAAACAAGCTCAAGACCCAATTATTTGTACCCTGATCTCGTTGGGGACATGCATTAAGAATGATAAGGAGAAAACCGATCTGATACCACTGATCCATAATATATTTGCAGAAAAAAATGAATACAGATTATTATCAAAAGATTCTTAACACAAAATAACAGATATACAGTGAAACTAGATTATATTCAATAAGGAAATAAGTTGAAACTGTAAAATGTAGTGGAAACAAGCTTTCTAGAATGGTGGTTGCTTATCTATGAGAAGAGATGTGACAATTGCGCTCATTCACAAGAATATGATTAAAATCTGGATCTGAAGGCCCTTTTACAATAAACAGGAATTTCAAAAACCCTAGACATCTAAAAAACTTAACCCTAGGAGATGAAGCGCCAAAATTCATGTGGGCCCTGTTTGGGTAAGTTAGTACATCAACTTCCCGGGGTCGTAACTTTTGGATACAATCTTTGTTTTAGGTGCATGATAGTTGTTGTGCTACTTATATGTTTAGTATAATTCACTCATTAATTATCAATCTGGGATTCGTAATCAACAGAGTTACAAGACACCAGTAAGAAAGGTAATTCTAATGTAATGAGTATAGAACTATTCTAGATTATGCATGCTGGGAATAAAACAAACTAGCAAATCAAAACACACTTTGGTTGTCTTTCACAGAGAGGCTATCTACTCCATTATGGAACATGGAAGTATGAGATGGATTTATTTTGACAGATCAACTCTGCTATCTGACCCATAAAACTAACTATGCAATCAAACTTTTGGAAGGGAAATCACACATCAATCATCAAGACATAGCATGGGTAGTTCAATAGTCAATATACTAAGTATGTTGTGGTTCACAATGTGTTGTTGTAAACTTCACTAGTTCACCTTCAAATATGTCTGACTACTACTGCCAACATTTATGTCCATGAAACAAAATCAACTTCATAAAAACAAAAATAGAGCATATGCAAAAAAATCTCTAAGTAATCGAAGCCTAAAATGAACTATACTTCTATCATCTGAATGATTTAAGGTTCAACTAATCTAATCATCTATACTATTGAAATCAACTACTAACACTAATCTATAAGGATGATGACCTTTGTTGGGCGGTGGGCCCTTGTCGCTTCAACAAGTCAGTGATTGGAGTCTATAGTAGGCTTTCTTTCAATCCACTCATTCCTCTTACTCAAATTTCAAAACATAGAAACAAACTATGCTAACAACTCAACTCACATTCATTCATAAATGGTCAAGATCTAGAAATGATTAACATCCTTCTATTAAAACTTCAACTCAGAATGTGTTCTACAATATGTAACACTGCTTCACATACTGTTTTATGCTAACTCTCTACTATCTCCACCATCCTTGCCATGACTATTTAAACAGTCTCAGTCATGAAACACAAGGAGGTGAAATCTTTAGCAAATCAGTCAATTGCCAAATTTATATATTCGGTTACATATTTTAAGCTTCATCCTCATGACAAAAAGTGTACGAGGATGAAGCAATAGGAAAACAATCTTATCATAACCTTGCTAAAGCATCCAACAATTATCTTTAGTATGATCTGGGGCTAATCCTGCTATATTTTGCTTCTTATATCGGTACTGGATCATGAAAGGTGAGATTCGGTAAATGGTACTGGATCTGAACAGTGCACAAGTGGTTGGTACCGAATCGTGATAGTCTACGGCTATTGGTACTATATCACAATAGGTGAGATTCAGTGCCAGATCTGATGGAAGGTGCGCTTCGTACCGGATGGATGAGCTGGTACAGAAAGGCTGGACTTCATCTTATGATCTCATCAATGGCTAATGGTAGTGTTCTTTGTCATTTATCCAATCTTAGGTAAGCCAAAAAGGTACATATGAGGAGTATAATAGGGTAGTGGGGATGTCAATTTAGAGGCTCAACATTCTCCCATGCCAAAACCATTGCATTTCCTCATGCAACTGAAACAAACCCAAAATTTTTCAAAACTTGAGACTCCATTCATTACTTCTGTGGATCAATGATGTTGATGGTCAAGGCTTCTTCTTTCAGCTCCCTTTTTATGACCCTAATGTATTGTAAGAGTCTTAGTACCTTCTTGAGCTTATTATAAGTCTCTTCATGGTCATCTTGAATTTGCTAGCTGGTTGCTTTTAATTGCTCATTTTCCTTTTTGATATACCTGTCCAATAGTTGGTATTCCTTCACTTCTTATTTGAGTTCCTGGTTTTGTTTTTGCAGTTCTCCAATCTTTTTCTTCATCTATTCTTTTGTTAAGGTCCTTTTTGACTCCATTGTTACTGGCTGGATGCATTATCTTTCCTCTACTTCCTCCCTCATCCCACATAAAGTAATAGTGACTTGTTCCTCGGTCAAACTAGGGATGTCATCTTGGACTGATAGGTCTTCAGAAGGGGAGGTAAGATCTATTGGATCTTCATGTGTATGAGGACTGACAACTACTTTTCCTTTCTTTGCCATGCCCCTTGTGGTTCTTTTACAAGGAGGTACTAGATCAGGGGTGCTCATAGGCTTACTTTTCTTCTTTTCTATTTGTGGAATGGTTACAGGGGATTGTTCTATAGACTGCTCACTTTTATTTTTTGAGCTATTCTTCCCCTTCCTTATAGTTTTCGTCTTATGAACCTTCTCCTCAAGTGCTATTGTTGAAGTCTCCTCTACTAATTTGGTTTTACCTTTTAATTCTTGACTTTTAAAAGTCTTATTGACTGTGGAAGAGGGCCCTGCTTGTTTACTAGATTTTTCGTTTTGGTTCATTATTCTGGATGATGATGGAGTTTCCTTATCTTTCTTGCCCTTTTTATTTTGAGGTTCTTTATTTTTCTTGGGAGCACGTTGGGCTTCCTCCACAAGTTTGTTTTCTATGGGAAGGTGTTGAGTGATGAGGATTTTCTTGTACTTCATGAAACTTCTTTATTATGTGCTTATCTTCTTTTCTGTCTAGTTTTGCAGGGTTTTAGGGTGATCATGCTGATTTCTGAAGATGAGATGTGAGTCTCAAAAAGAGTTATGAAGGAGCTCTTTAACCCTCCCCCATGCCAAGGATGGTGCATATCCTTATGCAAGAAGATTCAACACTCTGTATCATAATGGAGAAAAGATGATAAGAGAAAAAAAACCAAGTCAAATTCGAGAAGTATATTTATCACCTATCATATGATCACATGCCTAAAGAAAAATTGAAATTGCCTTTCTTTTCATGACATATTAATAAGGGTAGCATTCAACAGTGAAAACAGGGAGGTTTTTATATTTTTTCCAGAAGAACATATCCAACCTAACTTTCTTGAGGAATTTACTATCATTAGATGTTATGGATAAATTTCACAGTATAAGTAGATTAGACTCCCTAGTTAAGGCTCCACTCTTAAGAAGTTTCCTTCTTAGATAATGCAAGCTTTAGATGTCAGATAGATAAGGTTGACTTAGGGTAATTCTCAAATGGACATTTGCTTGTAATAATTATATTTTTTTAGTAATATGGAGTTGTATCTCATAAATGTTAACAATGAGCTTTGCTTGTAGTGTTCATCTTTTAAATGACAAAAGTGGATTTTTCAATCAGACAAGTATAGATGAGACATTTCTCAACCAGAATCCACTGCCAACAAGCCTGTTTAGTACTCTGGTGGGGTAGTTGTGATAATTAGTGAGAGACATCCCTTAACTAGGCAGAATGCCCCATTGCCAATTGGCCTATTCAATACCCTGATGGGTTTGCCTAGTCATACCACAGACTGGTACCTGCTGCTAGTAGACCTGTTTAGTATCCCTGTGGGTTAGTCTCTTAAACCCTTTTTCCATCAGAGGCTTCTTGTCCATAGTCACCTATTTTGATTTTATTAAAGAGTTCTTTTGCATGGTGACAGGGGAGGCTTGTCTGAAAACAATTTTACAGGCTGGGATGGTATTGAGTTGGAAGGTGTATTCTCTTATTTGGATGTCTTTAAAGATTTGTCTGAAGGAAAAGTAAACTTTTGTATTTCACATTGGATCCAGATGTATAATTTTTTTTGAGTTTGTCCATAAGAGAATGACCTAAAGTTACCTTAGGGTACTGATACATCCTCTTCCATAAAAAATTTCCTAGTGTGCCCTTGACAGAGAGTGTTCATATACTCATATGTTACTCTTTAAAAAAGATAATCCAATGAATACTATTGAAGTCTAGGTAGGGTGAGATAGTTACTTGTAGGCTAATATAGTTTTTATCCCTTTAATCATGCTGAAATACTGGATAAGGGCAAACTTTAGACTTTAAAGTAGATTAAACATGGTTCTTTTAACAGTCATAGGTAAAGATTATGTCTTTTTTGTCAACCAAAAGAAATTAAAATACTTCCTTTTAGCTAGCAGTAGAACCAAAAGAAATTAAAAATTCTTCCTTTTAGCAACAGAACCAAAAGAAATTAAAGATACTTCCCTTTAGTCAGCAACAGAACCAAAAGAAATTATTACTTCATAAGAGCTGCCATTTAATGATAGATTCGGCTTCTTGGTTCCATCTTAAGTGGTTGTTGCATGGCTTCATACTTCATAATCTTTTTTAAAAATATGCATAACATTCCTTCTCAATTAGGTGATGTGTCGTGATAGTACCGTATAAGGACAGACTTCTGGTACCGGACCAGCACAGGACTGCTGGTATTGGACCAGAACAGAGTATTGTTGATGCCTACAAACTGATGCTTAGCAAGTTCTTGAAGGATCAAATAAATTATAGAAATCTACTTACAAAGATAAAATGCAAAAGTAAAACAAAAGGAGGTAAGAATCCCTTGTTACCTTCAATTCATTAATAAAACACAATCCACACCTATGTACAAAAGATTTAAAAATAAGACAATTAATCAATGTGGATATGTAGGAAGGTATTGTTCTTTACTGATTACCTGCATATCTGAATTCTATAGTATACGAGTCAAAAATTCCTCTCTTGATAGGGGTTTGTTATAAATTCTCAACCGGTGACCATTCACAAGTAGTGGTGTTTGTTGTTCTTCAATTGTTTTTATCCTGATTGAACCATTTTCATAGATAGTGTCAATTTCATAGGGTCCCATCCAACGAGTAGTTAACTTACCTTTGAAGTTCTTGAATCTGCTGTCATACAACAGGGCCCAATCTCCTTGTTGAAAAATTTTCTTTTTGAGATACCTGTCATGCCATTTTGTTCTCTGCTCTTGAATGAGGGTGGTTCTTTGAAGTGCTTCCTGCCTAATTTCATCCAACTCATAAAGCTACAAGAGTCTTTTTTGCCAGGCTTCATCCAAGTTAATGCCAACTTGTACTGCAGTCCTGAAGATTTTGATCTGGAATTCTATGGGGAGAAGTACCTGCTTCCCATACACCAACTCATAGGGTGTATGTCTTATTGTATTCCTCCAGGTGATTCTATAATCCCATAAGGCTTCTAGTAATCTGTCAGCCCAGTCCTTGTGGTGTAGCTGTACTATTTTGGTAAGAATGGACTCAATAACTTTGTTGGTAGATTCTACTTGTCCATTTTCCTATGGACGGTAGGGTGCATATTTCCTGTGTTTAATTTGGTACTGTTCTGTAATAGCTTTGATGAGATTAGAGCTAAATTGAGGTCCCTGATCAGTCACAATTTATCAAGGTACACCAAATCTAGTAAAGATGTCATTAAAAAGGAAATCTACCACTAATTGTTCCGTTGCAACTAGTAAAGCTTTTGCTTCAACCCACTTAGTCACATAGTCAGTACATACAAGTATGTACTTTTTATTTTTAGATGCAGGGTTAATGGGCCCTACAAAATCTAATGCCCATTTCTCGAAAGGCTCAATGACTACTTGCGATTGAAGTGGCATTTGGTCTCATGCAGTTGGCTTACCCATTTGTTGGCATTCATCACAATTGGATACATAGGTTTTAACATCTTTGAAAATATGAGGCCAATAATAACCAGATTGCAAAACTTTATAAGCGGTCCTCTTGTCTGTGAAGTGTCCTCCACAAGGACCATCATGGCAGTCTTGCAATATATCATGAATTTCATCTTCCCTTACACATCTCTTGATTACCAAATCTGGTCCTGTTTTGTAGAGACAATCATTGTGCCACACATAGTTTTCACTTAGCTTAATTACTTTTTCTTTTCTCTAGGAGACAATTTCTAAGGCATCTTCCCCGTCACAAGATAGTTAGCTACATCTTCATACCAAGGAGTGAATGTATAAATAAAAAACAAATTTTCATCATGAAAGTTATCTTCTACTGGTGCATTATCTCCCAGATGAATCATTCTAGATAAGAAATCAGCCACAAGATTATCCTTACCAGGTCTATCAATAATGTTGATATTGAACTCTTGTAATAATAACAACCATCTTGTAAATCTAGGATTTGTTATAGGTTTGTTCATTAAGAATTTGATGGTTGCATGATCAATGTGTACAAAAGCTTGATATCCTGTATTATAGTGTCTAAATTTATTGATAGCATGGACCACAACTAGCAATTCTTTTTCTGTGACCGTATAATTAACTTCAGTTGAAGACAGATTTTTACTGACAAAGTAAATAGCATAAGCCATCTGATTTTCCCTTTGTCCAAGAACTGCCCCAAGAGCTATGTCTGAGGCATCAGTATATATATGAAAAGGAAGGGACCAATTTGGTCCTCTTAATACAAGGGTAGTTGACAATTTTTGTTTTAGAATCTCAAAATATATTTGGCATTCATTATCCCACTTGAATTTGTCTTGTTTAGATAATAACTTGAATAAAGGGGTAGCTAGGCTTGTAAAATTCAGAATAAATCTTCTATAGTAGCCAGCATGCCCTAAAAAGCTACGAACTTCCTTTTGTGAGGAAGGTATTCTGATTTGTGTGATAATATGAATCTTTGCTAGATCAACTCTCATTCTCGAACCAGAGATGTGATGTCCCAAAACAATACCTTCAGTGAGCAACATTTTTGACTTTTCATTACTTAGGGAAAGATTAGTTTCCTTACACCTAATCAAGACTTTTTCTAGACTGGTCAAAGCTTCCTGGAAGTCTTTTCCATGGAATGTAAAGTCATCCATGTAGACTTCCATGCAATCATTGGTCAAGTCAGAGAAAATGGCTAGGACAACCCTTTGAAAAGTGGCTAGGGAATTGCAAAGTCCAAAAGGAAGAACCCTATAAGCATAGGTTCCCCATGGGTAGGTGAAAGTGGTCTTCTCCTAGTCTTTGGGTGCTATTTGTATTTGGTTATAACCACTAAACCCATCCAGGAATGAAAAATACTTCTTTCCGGACAAGGTATACAACACGTGATCAATAAATGGTAAGAGAAAATAATCCCTATGGGTGGCTTTGTTCAACTCCCTGAAGTCGACACATATTCTCCACTTACCATTTTTCTTGGGAATTATGACAAGTGGAGACACCCATTGACTATCTGAAATGGGGTATATGAGATTGGCTTGAAGGAGTTTTTGCAATTCCTCTTTTACAATGTCTTTAAGGGATAGATTCATCCTTCGTTGAGGCTATCTAACTAGTCTGATTTGGTCATTAGTGTAGATATGATGTGTGCATGTGTCACGGTGAATGCCTTTCATGTCTGCATAATCCCATGCAAAGGCATCAAATTGTCTTTGGAGCATTTCAATTACTTGTGTCTTTTGTTCTCGTTTCAAACTAGAGTTGATATACAAAGGTTTTCCTGGGCTAATCTCAACAAGTTCAATACTTTCTTCCTTATTTGAGGAAGCTGGTGGTAAAGTATATAATTGAGTGATATCAGGGTGCCAAGTTTGTTGAAATTCAGAAATGAAAATGTGTGACAATTCTGCAAAAGACCTCGGGTATTCAATACAATTTGTATCAGCCAAAAATAAACTTAAGACTTGTTCATCTTATTTTTTTTGCATTCCTCTTACCTATTCAAGTGTTAGCAGGGGTCTGATGAAATTTTCTTCTCCATAAGGGTTTTCTAACAAGACAGGTATCTCCTGTACCAGGTGGACATGAGGAAAGAGGACAAGATTTTGGCTATGTGTTCCATTGGATATAGTCATCTCACCAGACTGACAAATAATAAAGGCATCTGTTGTGGCCAGCCAAAAACCACATGGTGTCTTGGTTTGGAGGATGATTTAGAGTATATGACTAGAAATTCTACTGGATATTCCCAAGAAGCTAAAGTGACTGTGACATCATCTAAACTTCCTACAGGGATAATGACTAACTTATCTGCCAACTCTATCATGGTTTTAACTAGTTGATTTGGAGCTTTTGCATAGTATCAAAAGGAATTACATTAATTGCTGCACCCAAATAAATGAGTGTGTTTGGCAAATAAATACCATTAATTTCAACAGTGACTACTGGGTTCCAAGGGTCATTATATTTGTATGGCATTTCAGAAATAAATTCAGATAATTACCCCACCACCTGAACAAGGGGAGGTTCCTTCTTTTTCCTTCCTGGTTTCTTAAGGCAAAGATCCCTTATGATTTTGGCATATATGGGGATATCCTTAATGGCTTGCAGAAGAGGTATTTTTATACATACATTTTGTAATTCATCCTTTATATCTTTGTGCAAGGGTGGGTCATGTTTCTTCACTAATAGTCTTTCGGGGCAGGGTGGAATATTAACTTGTTGAGGTACTCATACAGACTGAGAAGTGATTGTAATAGGAGGGGAAGTCTCTCCTTCTGCAGGGGTGGTTTGAGTGTTTTCTTCCTCAGAATGATTATCATTTTATTCCTGCATTATTACTGCAGGATTTGATTGATTTACAACTTTCCCTGATCATAGTTGAATTTCATAGGTGGGAAAGGTTTGAACTTCTGTATTTTTCACAGGGTGGGTGGGTTGATTATTGGGGTTAGGGATTGGCTAGGCAGGGATTGCTATTGGTCTCGGAGGGTTGTGGGCAACTTGGTTTTGTGGCTGTTGATTGTAATTTATAGGTGTTTTCTACTATTGGTTAGGGTTCAAGGGGGTTGTAAATTGATCATGTATAGGAGGTGGGATTAAAGATTGCATCTGTGGTGGGTTGAATCTAGGTATTAATTGGGAAATGTTTGCAGGATATTGTGGATATGTAGGGTAAGAGGGATTTCCATACACAGGCCCCCTCCAACCTTGTTGCCAAGGTTGAGTTTGGGCTTGATAAGGTGTCCATTATGGATAGGTCATTGGGGAAGGGCCACATTGTTGCTGTTGATACTGTGCATTAGGGTCATAAAATGCATTGCAGTTTTGTGCTCTCCAAGGTCTTCTGGAAGGGTATGATTGTTCTTGTGGGAATCCTCCTCCCCTATACATGGCTTGTAGTTCAAGAAAAGTTGGACACTCAAATGTGGGGTGCTCTAGTGTACACAGGCCACCTATTGCTATGACATTTAATGGACATTCTTTCTCACCATGCCTCTTTCGACATCTAGGACAGAAGATTGCTAAAACAGTCTCTTCTTCTTATTTCTTTTTCATTTTTAGGGTATCTAACTAGTTACTGATTGTGCTCAAGATGTTTTTTTTAAAGTTTTCTAATAAGTTTCCTAACTCAATTATGGTGATAGTTCCTGATCTTTGTCTTGTATTTCTGCTAAAAGAATCTCTTGGTGCTTTGCCTGTTTTAGCTTGTCCTCTTGAGTATCTTCTACAGTAATATACAATCTCTGCAAAAGGATTTTGGTGTACATCTCCTAAACTTAAAAAATTTAAAAATTCTATGCAGTCATCTCTAATACCCTTCAAAAATATGGTTCTTACTACAGCTGGGTCTGTGGTGAATAATTTTGATTTCTGGTAGTTGTATAAGAACCTTTCTAAGTAGTCTTCAGGGCTTTCATCTTCTGTTTGTTGCATTTTAAAAATGTCATTTTTAGCATTATCCTTACAATAGCCTTGGTATTTTCATAAAAATGTGTCTTTCATATGATCCTAAGAGAGGATTGTATTTTCTCCTAAGCTCATGAACCATCTTAAGGATGAATCTTTCATTGTAGCAGGAAAAAGCTTAAGTTTTTGGGCATCGTCTGAGTAGTTATAACTTCTACACAATATGACAAACTCGAATAAAAATAAATCGGGGTCTTTAGTTGACATACCTCTGAAAGTGGGTATTGATGATAGTGGGATATTCTTCATGCTTATGTTTCTAGAAATATCCAAGATTGGAAACCCAAAGGTCTCAGTTTCAGTGGCTGGATTTCCTTTTTCTTCTGCCATTCCACTGATAGATGGTTCAGAAACTAGATTTTGTGTGTCTCCTGAACATTCAGCAGATTCATGTTATGCCCACCCCAATGCTGATTCTTTTGTTTTAGGTTCTTCTTCTGGAGCCTTGCTAGCTCCCCCTGAACTTTCTTTAGTGGAATTTTTCCTACACCAGTGTCAGTTGGATTAATAGGGGGGGTTGTTTTTGAATCTTTAGAGCTTACAAATCTACCCTTATTATCTCTATATCTATGCATAAAATGGAAATTTAATTCTTAACTGAATTGAAATCCTAATTCTATCTAGAAGGTATGAAGGCAACTTGGCTTCGGAGAACCCCACTCTAGTGGTCGTGTGGCTCTTCACTCACATATTAAACGTTTTATCCTCCTCCCTCAAGCAGCCTTTAAAATCATTTAAAAACTATGCAAACAATCTAAGATAAAAATCACTTCCTACCATTTGCAACTCCGAGACAATGACGCCAAAATGTTGTGCTACTTATATGTTTAGTATAATGCACTCATTAATTATCAATTTGGGATTCGTAATCAACAGAGTTACAAGATACTAGTAAGAAAGGTAATTCTAATGTCATGAGTATAGAACTATTCTAGATTATGCATGCTGAGAATAAAACAAACTAGCAAATCAAAACACACTTTGGTTGTCTTTCACAGAGAGGCTATCTACTCCATTATGGCACATGAAAGTATGAGATGGAGTTATTTTGACAGATCAACTCTGTTATCTGACCCAGAAAACTAACTATGCAATCACACTTCTAAAAGGGAAATCATACATCAATCATCAAGACATAGCATGGGTAGTTCAATAGTCAATATACTGAGTATGTTGTGGTTCACAATGTGCTGTTGTAAACTTCACTAGTTAGCCTTCAAATATGTCTGACTACTACTGCCAACATTTATGTCCATGAAACAAAATCAACTTCATAAAAACAGAAACAGAGCATATGCAAAAAGATCTCTAAGCGATCAAAGCCTAAACTGAACTATACTGATATCATCTGAAAGAATTAAGGTTAAGCTAATCTAATCATCTATACTATTGAAATCAACTACTAACACTAATCTATAAGAATTCTGACCTTTGTTGGGTGGTGGGCCCTTGCCACTTCAATAGGTCAACGAATGGAGTCTACAGTAGGCTTTCTTTTAATCCACGCATTCCTCTTACTCAAATTTCAAAACATAGAATCAAACTATGCTAACAACTCAACTCACATTCATTCATAAATGGTCAAGATCTAGAAATGATTAACATCCTTCTATTAAAACTTCAACTCAGAATGTGTTCTACAATATGTAATGCTGCTTCACATACTGTGTTATGCTAACTCTCTACTACCTCCACCATCCTTGCCATGACTATTTAAGCAGTCTCAGTCATGAAACACAAGGAGGTGAAATCTTTAGCAAATCAATGAATTATCAAATTTATATATTCGGTTACATATTTTAAGCTTCATCCTCATGACACAAAGTGTATGAGGATGAAGCAATAGGAAAACAAGCTTATCATAACCTTGCTAAAGCATCCAACAATTATCTTTAGTACGATCTGTGGCTAAACTTGGTATATTTTGCTTCCTATATTGGTACTGGATCATGATAGGTGAGATTCAGTAAATGGTACCAGATCCAAATAGTGCACAAGTGGTTGGTACCGAATCACGATAGTCTGCGGCCGTTGGTACCAAATCTCGACAGGTGAAATTTGGTGCCAAATTTGATGGAATGTGCGCTTCGTATCAGATGGATGAGATGGTACAGAAAGGCTGTAATTCATCTTATGACCTCATCAATGGCTAATGGTAGTGTTCTTTGTCATTTATCCAAGCTTAGGTAAGCCAAAAAGGTATAGATGCGGAGTATAATAGGGTAGTGGGGATGTCAGTTTAGAGGCTCAACAATATCCCATTGGAAAGGTCTATCTGAGGAATACACATTTTACTGATATCTATCAATAGTGACTCCAGCTGTGGAGATCCCTAAAAAATGTTCTTTAGTGCCTCAAAAAAACCCCACAAGTTAGGGACACAAAAACTAGGGAAAAAACTGCCAAACTGGAAAACTGCCAAAATGAGCCAGCTAGAATAGGTGGGAGGCCACTGAAATCCATATGGATCAATCATCCCCCCTTAGGAAGTAATGTTATCCATTGCGTTGAGTTCCCCCATCATATGAGAAAATTTCTATTGAATTCGGCCTTGGGTGAGCCACTTGCCTTGGTGTAGAAGTTGCCCTTATTTGACAACTTGATAAAGTTGGATCCTTTGCTGGCGAGTTCGCTTGATCTATTTTTCCACAATATGATCACTGGTTCTTTTTGTATGCAATCAGGGTTGAGCTCTGTTGGTTTCATTTGTTTTGATACCTTTGAGGTGCCCAATAATGGTGGTAAATATAATCGAAGGATATCCACGTTGAACACTAGGTGCCAGCCACAGAAAGGAGGAATGTTGAGCTCAAAAGAATTATCACACACATACTTGGTAATGGTGTATGGAGAATAATGAAGTGGTTGAAGCTTCCGATGGGGTCCTGTAAAGCACTCTTTCTTCAAGTGCAACGAAAATTTATCGCCCACTTGAAACTTATGTGGCACCCGATGTTGATCATGGCACTACTTGTACTTGTCATTGGACTTCTGTAGGATATCCTGAACTTGTTGGTGGATATGTTGGATCCTCTCAATGAAACGGGTGGCTTTGTCAACTTCAATTAGAGTAGGATATGAGTTGGCTGAGGTGACCTCAAGGGGTAGTGAAACATCTATGGGACCCAATGGTTGGAATCCCAACCCCACCTGAAAGGGAATGTGGTCGGTTGAGCTATTCAGGGATCGATTGTAGCTATGATGAACATAGGGGAGACTCTCATCGCATGTATGAGGGTTCTTGGAATTATACATGCACAAGATATGCACGATCGATCGATTTACAACCTCAGTTTGACCATCTATTTGGGGATGGAAGGTCGTGTATTTGGTGAGCTTGGTGTCCAGCAGTGACCAGAGGCTTGACCAAAATGTACCCAGACTCGTCCAAAGAAGATCTTAACAGTGGCCTCTGCTATGATTCTCTTCTTGCAGGTGGCCAGAATCACCATCTTAGAAAAACAATCCATAACGATAAAAACACAATCATTTCCCTGCTTGGTGGATAGGAGGCCCGACATGTAGTCCATTGAGATGGATTCCCCCAGCCTATCAGGAGTAGAAAGAGGGGTGTAAAGGGGTTGTTTCTTAGTGGATATTTTGGCAATCACATAGGAAGTGCAGGACCTTATATACTTGTTGACCTCATTTTGAAGTTTCAGCATATAGAAATGTTTCTGCAACATTTCCACTATCTTTTCAATGCAGAACTATCTTTCCACCTGACTGTAGTGGGATTCCCATATCATCTTCTTCTCACTCACTTGATGGAACATAGATATGGCCTAGATGGCAAAACAACCCGTCTTGAAGATGGAAATTAGTGACAACTTTGTTTGCACCTAACTTTTGGTAGGTGGTGGCGAATTCCAGGTCTTTCTCATAGAGTTGGGGCCATCCAAAGGTCTCATGGCCATAAGAGTCTAGCACTGTGGTGGCTGTCATGATTGGCAGTTTGCTGGGGCAATCAATGACGCGGTTGGTTCTTCCTATTTTATACTTGATGTTGAGGTGGAATTGGTGATAGTACATGGACCACTTCTAATGGTGGTCATTTTGCAGTTTTCCTTATGTCTACCTGAACTGCAGTGGAGTACGATCTGTGTGGATGACTGCATCCTTCCCAAGAATGTAATGCCTACACTAGCGGTAGGATTTCATAATGGAGTACATTTATTTTTCGTAAGTAGGGTACTTACAAAAAACATCTGATAGTGTCTCACTATGATAGGCGACAGGGTGGACCTGCTGAGTGAGAACGATGCCCACAACATAGTCTGAAGCATCTATCTCGATCTCAAATGGTTGATGCATGTTCGGTAGTTAAAGTATTGTGTTGAGCACAAGTGTTTCTTCAAATCATCGAACGCTTATTGTTGGTACCGAACCCACAAAAATTTCTTCTTACCACCACCCCTGATTAAATGGTTGAGGGCCCATGCAATATGGGAGAATGCCAACATGAACCTTTGGTAGAAATTGGCAAGGTCCAAGAAGCTCTGAAGCTCAATGAGTGTAGTTTGGGATGGTCAGTCATGGATGAATTGGATTTTTGTTGGATCCACATGTATGCCATGTTGATCAACGATGTTGCCCAGGTAATGAACCCTTTCAATGCCAAAGGATTATTTTTCCTAGTTAGCTTAGATATGGTGCTACCGCAGGGTGTGGAGAACCTGTTGAATATGTTGCAAGTACTTTGCCCAAGTCTTGTTGTAAATGAGGATGTCATCCATATACACCACTACAAAATTATTTTTGAATGGTCACATGATATCGTCCATCATCCTCATGAAAGTGGTTGGAGCATTTGTTAAACCAAAGGGCATGACCAACCATTCAAAAATACCTTCCTTTGACTTGAAGGTAGTCTTCCATACATATGTTCATTCTATCGGAACCTGGTGGTATCCATACTTCAGATAAATCTTATTGAAGTATTTGTCCCTTGTGAGTTGATCAAGCAGGTCATTGATTCGGGGAATCAGGTATCGATTTCTCACTATGATTTTATTCAGGGCCCTGTAATCAATGTAGATTCACCAAGTTCTATGTTTCTTCTATACCAGCATCATTGGGATCCCACAAGGTGATGAGCTGGGATAGATGTGCCCCTTGTGGAGAAATTATTGGATCTTTCACTTGATCTCATCATTCTCTAATAGATAGCGACGATAGACTAGCCCATTGGGCAGCAACGTGTCAGGGGTCAGATCAATGGGGTGCTTGAACTGACAGTGCAGAGGTACCCCGGTAGGTGAGGAGAAGATATCTGAGTATTCTTCCATGACCTTATCCACTTTCTTCCGCTATTTGGAGAGGCCGGTCGTGGAGACCCTAGATGTGGTTGCGATCTTTCGCTCATTATGAGAGAGAATCACGAAGAAGACAAAATTCCCTGTCTCATAGATGAGCTTTCTACATTGATTGGCAAAGATCAAGGAAATATCACTAGGTGGGACTGCCTCCAGTATCCTATACAATTTATTGTTTAAAGTAATAATAACATTGCAATCCCTAGACTCATATACAACATGATGTTTTCATAAATATGGTTGGCCCAAAAGAACATTACAAACTTAGAGAGGAGTAACATCACACAATACCTTGTCTTTGAAGGGCTTGATGTCGTATGACAGGAAACATTGTTGGTTGACACAGATGTCGCTTCCTTTACAGATCCATCCAATGGTGTAGGGTTGCGGGTGCACCTTGCCAGTAGGAAGAGTCGCTTGAAAACCTCTACTGAGATGAGGTTCTTCTGGCTACTTCTATCAACGATGAAGTGTAGTGGGGTACCCTTCACCCACATCTGTGAATGAAAAAGGTGCTCGCCTTCCTCTGGTTCAACGGGCTTGGTCTTGGTGGTAGCAACGGTAGCACTATATTTTGTGTCTATGATCCATCTCCCCCTTTATGGTTTTGACTTAGAGTATGAACTTGCATCTTATTCAAAGGCTTTAACCTTAGCCACCACCTATTTCTTCAATCGAAAATCAGCAGTGTTATGTCAGGGTCTCTTATGGAAGTTGCACCACTTCCCGATATCTTTCTTTGTCTTTCTAGTGTCCTTCTTTTCTTGTGGCCTGGACTAGTTTTCCTGAGGATGTCCTTATTTTCTATCTCTTTTTTTCTATGGGTTGGGGTTGCCCTTTCCTGGCTTTTGCTGAGAGGGTTTCCTAGGACCAAATTTCCACATCTTTTGTTTGAGCTTCTGCTCAATTTTGATGGCATATTGGTAGGCTGCACCCAAGGATGAGATGTCCAGAAACTCCATTTCGTTCTGGATGTATCTATGCAAACCATCGCGATACTTGAGCAACAGATGTCACTTAGAATTTTTGATACCTATCTTGGTGCACAAGGTATGGAAAATATTTGTGAACTCGAGCACCGCTTGGTCTCTTTCATGCCGCAACGTGGTACATTTTGTGTACAGGTAGTCATAACTTCCAACAGGGTAGTATTGTTCCTTAATAGCATCCCTAAAGGACTCCTAGGTGATTTCGATTGTAAATAATGAGGATTCCTTTATTTCCTTTTTCTCACAGAAATTTTCCCACCAATATTTGACATGGGGGATGGCTTTGTGGAGCACAAAAGTAATATTTTCTCTATTCGAGAAGTTATGGACAGAGAAATAAACTTCTAGAACATTCAACCATTTTTCTACCGCATCTGTGTCTATCTGACCTTCAAATATAGGAATATCAAAGTTGATTTGTACCTTGAAGGGGGCGGTGCCTCCGTTTGAGGAAGATGTGTCTCATGTTGGTAGCCACTGAAGGATTTGTGCAAAACTATCCATCATCTCATTCCTCTATTGAGTGAGGGCTTCCTAGAGCAGTATTTTGAAAGGACCTCTTGTCCTGACATCTTTATTCTCTTCTTCCATGAGAGGCCATTTGGGCATGAAGGACCTTTTTTCCTCAAGAGAAACAAGATCGAGGCCCAATTATTTGTACCCTTACATTGTTGGGGACATGCATTAAGAACGACAAGGAGAAGACTACTCTGATACCACTGATCCAAAATATATTTGCAGAAAAAAATGAATACAGATTATTATCGAAAGATGCTTAACAAAAAATAACATATATACAGTAAAATTGCTTTCTATTCAATAAGAAAATAAGTTGAAACTGTAAAATGCAATGGAAACAAGATTGCTAGAATGGTGGCATCTTATCTCTGAGAAGAGATGTGATGACTGGGCTCATTCAAAAGAAGATGATTAAAATCAGGCTCTGAAGGACTTTTTAGAATAAACATGAATTTAAAAAAACCTAGACATCCAAAAAACCTAACCCTAGGAGATGAAGTGCCAAAAGTCATGTGGGCCCTATTTGGGTAAGTTAGTACATCATCTTCCGGGGGTTGTAAATTTTTCACACAATCTCCATTTTGGGTGCATGATAGCCTGTTGGAAAGGTCTATCCGAGGAATAAAAAAATTTCTTCTATCTATAAGTAGTCATTCCAACTATGGAGAGCCCTAAAAAACATTGTTTAGTGCCGCAAAACAACCCCGCAGGTCAGGGACCCAAAAACTAGGAAAAAGATGCCAAACTGGAAAACTACCAAAATGAGCTAGTTGGAATAGGTGGGAGGCCACTGAAATCCATGTGGATCAAAGTGGGTATTCAAGAAGAATATGAATGTTGCAGGTCAAGTCGAGAAATTCAAATATCGATTGGTAGAGAATGGTTATTTCCAAGTCAACGGAGTCCACTTTGGTGATATTTTTTCCCCTGTTGTAAAATTAACTTATGTTAGAGTAGTAATGTCTCTGGCTGCAAAATTTGATATGGAGATAGAATAGATGGATGCGATGAAAACGTTCCTACATGGGGACATGGAATAATAAATCTACATGAAAGAACCTGAAGGATTAGTAGTAAAGGGAAAGCAAGAGTTGGTGTGCGAACTCAAAATATCCATTTATGATCTAAAGCAATCGCCAAGGATGTGGTACCAAAAGTTTGACACTTACATGTTTAGTTTGGGATTTGTTAGAAGAAAAGATGATCATTGTATATATTCCAAGGAAGAAAGTGGGTGTTTCATATATGTATCTTTGTATGTCGATGACATGTTGCTAATTGGAAACAACATGGACACAATAAACAAGGTGAAGAAGCAAGTAGCCTCCAAGTTTGACATGAAGGATCTCAGTGCAGCTAACTTCATTCTGGGAATAGATATTAAGAGAGATAGAGCCACTAGAAATCTATACTTGAATTAGAAAAAGTATATTGAAATAGTTCTGAAACAATTTAACATGCATGATTGCAAACCGATAAAGGTGCCAATTCCAGTGTGAGAAAGGCTTACTGTTGAACAATGTCCAAAGACATACGAATATATAGAGGACATGGCACATGTTCCCTATGCAAGGGTTGTTGGTAGGATAATGTATGCGATGGTTTTCACTAAAATATACATTTCCCATGTAGTGGGAGTGTTGAGAAGGTAAATGTCAGCACCTGGAAAGGAGCACTGGACAATTGTCAAGAAAGTATTCAAGTATTTGTGTGGAATGAAGCACTATGTTATATTCTACTAGGAAAAACCTGGAGATGGCAGTGGTAAAGTAAATTTAGATGGCTTTGTTGATGCCGACTGGGATGGAGATCTGGATTGATGAAGGTCGACCAATGGATATGTCTTCAAGTTTTTAGATAGAGCAATAAGTTGGATGAGTAAGAGACAGGCGGTTGTATCCTTGTCAACAACAGAAGATGAATACATAGCAGCCACTCATGGAAGCAAGGAAGTGGTATGGGTTCAAAGGTTGTGTTCAAGAATCAGGTTTGAGGAGAAATATATGAAGTTAAGTTGTGATAGTCACAACACAATATTTTTAACAAAGAACCCTGCTTATCATTCAAAGACTAAGAGCATTGATGTACAATACCATTTCGTGAGAGATATGGTGGAAAGTAACAAGGTGCTACTAGAGAAAGTAGACATAATGGAAAACGTAGCAGACTTGTTGACCAAGTCTGTAACTGTTGTGAGGTTCTCTTGGTGTAGAGAGGAAATGGGCATTGTTACCTTGGGTCTATGAATGAAAGTTCAGGAATATCCTGTTTTAGCAAAGAAGACAACAAGTGGGATAATTTTGGGTTGTTATATTCTTTGCATTGAAATTCGACTCGAGGTATATTGACTAATGGTAGAGGGTCATGGTGTATCAAAAATAGGTAGAAGGTCGAGGTAGTCAATCGAGAAAATTTGAAGTAGAATATATCGACGACAAAGTAAACCGATAAGAGATCGAAGTGTGAGCATGAGATGACTGACTAGAGACTGAATGAAGGCCGACTGATAGTCGACTGGTAACCCTACTTGGAAGTCGACTGTAACAGAATCCTGATATTTGCAGGATTTTTAGCCAATGATACGCATGGATATGTAACTATTTTTGGGTGCCAATCTTTAGGGGTTTTCCTTTTGTAAATACTATAAAGAGGTGTGTTTTAAGGACGTAAAGGCTAATAAATTGTGCAATGCTACAATGCACTTATGCAGGTTAATGCATGTGTAGTTGTAAGTTGTTGGTCATGCATATGTAAGCCAATTTGGCTACAGGGTTTCTCTTGTGCAGGAAAGAAGTTATGATGTTGATTATGTCTTAGGTGTGGACCAAGGTTAGACATGTAACCTTTTATTCTTATTTAATAATAAAACCAGAGAGAAGAATTCTTAAAGGAATTTTGATTTCTCCCAGTTAGGGGTTCTAGGGTAAAATCTCGGTGTACTGTGTGATTGCTTATGTCATTTACATTCTTGATTAAATTCTTCTTCTCTTCTGCTAGGATTATTGTGGAAGTGTACTGCATTTCCTCACACAAAGATCATGTAATGATTTTCTAGTGGTCTTATGTACATTCTTTTAGAATAGCATTAATGCACCTGATCTTGTAAGAACTCCGCAGTTAAGCATGCTTGGGATAGAGTAGTACTAGGATGGGTGACCTCCCTAGAAGTCCTAATGATTTACATTCCTATGGAATTTTATAAACTTAGACTAATTTATCCCACATGCATCATGGGAATTGTTCTCCTCTCACTATCTCATATATAATTAAGGTGAAAGAGACCCTTTAAGTGGAGTGTGATGTAAATATTGTTGTGAATGAAGCATAATCAACATCTGTTTATTTCCAAATATAAGCTACCCCATTCTGCCAGTTTTTGTTCTATAATGTTTTCCTCTATTATTCATTAATAGAATTTGGGTTTCACTATATTTCTGTGCTTCTTTCAATATCTCTATGTATTTCCTTGTTATATCTATGCTATATTTATGTATTCATGTCATTCTCAAAATAATCTGGATCACTTGAACGGTGTTTCGTACTCATGGTGGTTCATCAATGTTCTCAACACATAGTTTTGTGAACAACCACCATGCATTATACCCTTTGTTGATATGAAGGGACCCTTCTCATTGACTCACCTAGAGACCTCCTCTCATCAATCATCATCGATCCTCCCCCATAAGCAACGAGGTCAGGCAAAGTTCATCCATTCAATATCATTTCTACTAACCCATTCTCTCTCTTGAGGCAATCTCACTTCTCTTCAGTAGTTGGTGTTTGATGGGGAAGTTTACACAAATCCCTCATTCACCTCCATAGATGCCAGTGATAGTGCATGGTCAAGCAATTGGTTTCCATCACAAATTGATTTAAATAAAGATGAGATTTTCTTACTCAAACTGTCCTCCTTTAGAAATTGTTGATTATTTGGGTTGGTTTTCATTGATGTCAACCCTTGAAGAAAGTTCGGTACCAAATTTTGGTAGCACAAAGGTTTGGGTAATGGACCCAAGTTTGTTTGATGGATAATTGTATGTGTTTTGATATATTTTTAGGTAAGACTATTCCATATGGATAGTACATTTCATGCCATTTCTAGTGGTATGTGGAACGTCACACAACTCCTCACGGTTAGAGAGTTATGGCCATGTGAAGTTGGCGAAAGGTTTGGGTAATGGACCCAAGTTTGTTTGATGCATAATGGTATGAGTTTTGATATATTTGCAGGTAAGAATATTCTATATGGATATTACATGTCATTCCATTTCTAGTGGTATGTGGAACATCACATAAATTCTCACAGTTAGAGAGTTATGGCCATGTGAAGTTGGAGAACCCTCACGAGTCATCTAGAAGCCCCAAAAGGTCAAAGTAGTCAAAGTAGTTTAAGAGATTTTACAAGGTCAATAATAAAGTGAAGTGATGAGTGTACTATAAGTCGAAGTGAATACAAAAGAAATTATTTAAATAATAAAGTTAATGGAGAAATTACTAAGTGTACACGTGGATAGAAGTGGGTTTACCCTAAAATAAGGAAAGTGGGTTAAGATGGTTAAAAGGTAACCGCTTGAGGAAGCTACATAAAAGTATAAATAAGAGAAAAGGATATCTCATTTTAATCACACTTGATCATATTGAATATCTACATGTGACTGAGCTAACCAAAGGATATCTAATCTAAATTCCAGAGAGAAGGTGAAGTAAAGATAAATTCTTTTGATGATGCTTTCTAAGGTATGTTATTTACAGGTCATCTCACCATTTTCGCAATAATTTTTTTTCTAGAATGATTCAGACCGTGAAATTGGGAGGCCATTGAGGAAACATA
Organism: Picea engelmannii; assembly: GCA_009831015.1. NCBI lineage: Eukaryota > Viridiplantae > Streptophyta > Pinopsida > Pinales > Pinaceae > Picea > Picea engelmannii. Next base: position 91,777 of record ML805735.1, read on the forward strand.
TCCAATCAGCCATGATAGACATTTTATCTTGTGGGTAATTTTATTTTTGTAGTTACACATCGTGGAAAATAGGGTTTGTGGCTAGTCCTGAAACTAGTCTAAAACAGGTGTTTCGGGTAAAAACGTCATAAATTATTCATAACAGATCCAAATTCAGTAACAAAAAATGTATTAGTTAGTGTACAGTCTTAGTATTCTTTATACAATTTTTAGATCCATACAACAAATATTCCATGCGGGGAATGCTCTATACGTTCGCTCTCTAGAATAAGCCAGAATTCAACAAGGTATGCCATTTTTTCTATAAATCCTTTTCTCAAAGGTTCCAAGTAGTAAAATCTGGAGGAATTGCATAAAAGACACTGAAGAACATTGTGTACCATTTTCAGATCTTTATTCAGTATAGGTACATAGTTATGATTATTGCAAGTAAGGGTTTTTGACTAATCCAAAATTAGTCATGTGAGACTAAAGTAAAGTTTGATGAAAATGCTAGTCTCTTGTTGTTAAAGTTAAGGAAGGTTTGCAGGTATGTGATCATATACACCAGGTCTATTACAAAGTTACAAATCAGATTTGGATGATGAAATTGATGAGGTATTTTTGTTGAGGTACATGTTGGGTACATGGTTGAGACAAGTAGTTGATGAGTTGGCACATACATGAGGTGTATAGTTGATGATGTTGGTACATATTGATGAGTCATAGTTTATGTGTATTTGATGCATAATTGGTACATATTTGGTTCATGGTTGATGCACTCGTTGATGGTACAGGCTGAGGTATAGGTTGGTGCATGGTTGATGCACTTGTTTATGTTACAGGCTGATTACAGGTTGTTTGGTACAGGTTGATGCATGGTTGATGCACTTGTTTATGGTACAGGTTGATTACAAGTTGATTGGTACATGTTGTTACAATGGTATATCTCACAGTGATAGTGTGAAATTGGTTCCATCATTCTACTTCTATGTTAGGGTGGTTAGATGGGGCAAGGACATATGGTTGTAGCCACCTTCCGGTTGTAGCCAGAGAACATAGGGGGTTGTGGCCTCCTTCTGGCTATAGTTAAGGAATTGGGGAGTTGGAGATTCCTTGAGGTTGTAGCTTGAGAAACTAGGGGGTTGGAGCCTCCTTCCAGTTGTAGCTGGAAAACAAAGGAATTTGGTGCTTCCAATTAATGTAATTCTTCAAGACATATAAGAAAAAACATTTTGTGGTTTTATCCCGCTTTGGGTTTCCACGTAAAAATGTCGGTGTACTGTGTATTTGCATGATTTCTCATTTGTTCATTGTTTATTTACTCTGCAATTATTGGATGATAATGCTACATTGATATAACACTTGCATTTTATGGTGAAAAAGGATTAAATTGTTGTATTATTGATTCACCCCCCCTCTCAGTAATCCAACAGAAATTATAGTAGTTGGCTCGAGGACGAGCCAAATAATAGTGATGGGGCCCTATTTGCACCCAAATTTTTGGGTTTAGTTTTGTGCATGCACACACACAAAGTTGTAAGTGTGCATTCCATAGTTTTTCACACGCCTAAGGAAACATGCGATAAAGGAAAAATAGTGCATGTCATATAAATTTTTCTCAGTTGCGCACCAAGATTAAACATACCAATGCATGTCGATATGAGTTTTTTCAAGTGTGGTAGAAATCAAGAAGATTCCTGCTAGAATCAAAAAAGGAATCATTGAGAAATATCCCTGAATGATTACTGCCAACAACATAAGAGGGAATGAAAATGCCAGAGGACGATCTGGATAGGTAGTTAAGATCACCATTGATACAAAAATTCTACATGGACCAATGGCAGACACCAAAAGCACGTGAGGCATTTTTGTTAAAAAAACTAGTGGACCATAGCATAAAGAGACAATGCTCCCCAACAGAGAAAGCTATAAAAGGAAGCACTAATATCAGAAATAAGGTTGGTTTCCTAGCTAGATACTGAGGAGAAGAAACTCATTGAGTCTTAAGCATTTATCTTGATTTGAGAGTATTGTAATATTGTAATGATTTTGAATGTGTGTGTGTGTGTGTGTGTGTGTGTTTGTATTATATGTCTGAGTTTTGAGTAAAGGTGGATTGTGCAGTATGCTGTAATTTTGAGGATTTGTATAGAGATGATATGAAGTTCTATGGTTTCCATATGTATCTTTCCTACACAAGGTATATCTATGTTGTGATTGAATGACTCTGGCAATAAATATGTGACAGTTCCAATTCACTCGGTTTATATCATGTATGAATTGAATATTTGTGTTTATTGTTCTAATTCTTAGTCCTAATAATTTGTGAGATATGAGTTGCATAGATGCCAATCCTGATGAATTTTCATCTGTTTAGACTTCATCCCTATCAAAAGACCTTATGGTCTCTGTGATCCTCTCTACATCTCCGGTAAGACCTTCCTCAACCCTGGTCAAGGATTGATATGTCGGTGCTCTAGGTTTTTTTTTTGGACAACTACGAATGAACCCTGTCTAAGTTAAGAAGGATATGTGAAAGAATCGATAAAAATGACCAACAATACTCCCCAAAAGAATGTAATACCCCTATTTTGAACCCCATATTAAATAATTTATTTTGTTAATTTATGAAAGGCCAGAGTACCCACACAATCAAAAGAGGAAAATGTGCCTAGGAAATGTAATGTTTTGATCATTATTAATAATAAATACATCACTGGTTGCTAGAGGGACAATGAAAAGAGTTATAGGGGGTTATGATTCCACAAGATAGGTGGCTTGAGGGGATACATATTTGTTTTATATTTTATTGACCCATTTTTGTTTTAATGGAGAATATTAGTTACATGAGCTTCTTGGGGGAAGGCCATGTGGTTCTTTAATTCCAAGAAATATATCAACCCATCTTTGGTCTGTTTGGGGGTTCACTCACTCATTGTTCATTATTCATTAGTCAAACTTTTAATTTTGTTCTCTATCCATTCATTCTTTAACCCACTCTTCATTCCTCATTCATTTTGATCTTGGAGTGGGAAAGGAAAACGAATTGTTTGAGAGGAGCCATGGTTTTGTTGGCTGTAATGAATGCTGGTGTATTCTAGCCATGAATTAATGCATGCATGTATGGGATGATTTGGCATGTGTTAAGTTTTTCTCACAACTTTAAATCCTAAGAGTCCCATCATGGATATTATTGACCATATCCACTCGAGCCCTGGAAGGAGGCAGATAGCCCGCGGGACCACGTGGTAGAGAAGGGGTTCCATTCTCTTAAGTTTTGCAAGTTGGATAGAAGAGAGCGGGTGTACTTTTGATTGTTGTGTGTGTTGAGAATTATGTGAGATATTGAGTGTTGACTGGGTTAGGAAGTTGAGTGACACCCTGGAACCATCCTTGTGGATTCATTGCCTTGGTGTTGGAAGCAGGCCAAAGCGAAAGGAAAGGCTATTTTGGGGAAGAAAGACATGCACGAGGAAAGAGATAGCCGGAGGAAGAAAATCACATGCGCATGCATGGAATACCTAATGATGTTACATTTAGGGTTTTTGTAATACATTGTAATGGATGGTGAGCCAGAAACATATATATATATATATATATATATATATATATATAT